>JAECUM010038909.1:0-12146 GCA_016617855.1 Megalonaias nervosa | reverse complement strand
CGTGTATGTGTACAGCAGATGTATTTAGATGCATTGTCATTTTAATTAGTTTCCATTCCCAGATGAGAGTTTGATGATTTGTTTGAAGGTGCTTCAATACGTGTGATACTTGTTTCATATGACAGGGTACCAATGGTTATATGTATGTATGTTGGAAACATCACTT
This sequence comes from Megalonaias nervosa, assembly GCA_016617855.1. Taxonomy (NCBI): domain Eukaryota; kingdom Metazoa; phylum Mollusca; class Bivalvia; order Unionida; family Unionidae; genus Megalonaias; species Megalonaias nervosa. Next base: position 11,980 of record JAECUM010038909.1, on the reverse strand, counting down.
TTCATGTACTTTGTGTATTTATCACGGAAATATATGTGATAAAGACTGTTCATGTATTTAAATAGAATTACTGTATGTTGTTCAGCATTGAATACATTTAATAGGTTATCAATTGGCCTATTCTTATCTGGGCCTACGATTCCGATTGACTGTCTATATGCTACCCCCCCCATTTCCTGCTCTGACAGATTAATTATGCACTTCTGATTTGTACACGTGCATATTAGATTTATTTGTTTCCTTATCTCTATTTGGATAATTAATTAATAATTAAGCAATACTTATTGAATGCAATAGCTAAGAGACTGATTTGTGTACGCAAAAATAAGCAATGCGCTGATAACAGTATTGTGGTGCATATATCTTTAAAAAATGTATCTTATTTGTGTTTTCAAGATACTACTTGTTGACGAACAATATACTAATCATATTTGTCCATAAATCTATACTCGTCGATAAATCCATCCAATGAGATCATGAGGGAGCCTGAAAATACAGAAAGATAAATAACATAATCTGAAAAAGCATGAAAAAGGCAAATTAATCCTGGATAGAAAGACAATGCTGCAAAATCGAAGACAGTCTGAGTAGAAATGACAGAAAAATGGCATATCAACTGGTGAAAGATCTCACAACCCATAAACAAGGGAAAACTACCACCATCCAAGACAAATCAGGAAAATGCCTCACAGAAGATCAAGAGATCCTCAAGCGATGGACAGAATACTGACCAGAATTGTACAATCATAAGGCCCAAGGAGATCCAGCAGTACTAAATTGCCCTCAGGCAGACGAATTGATGAGAACCCCATTCTTAGTGAAGAAGTAGAAATTGCAGTTAGGTCACTAAAGAAAGGAAAGTCAGCCGGCATTAACAACATACCAGAAGAGCTCATTCAAGCAAGAGGAGAAGAGATAGCCACAGTCCTAACAACAATCTACAACAAGATATGGCAGACAGGAGAATGACCCACCACATAGACTCAATCCTTGGTCATCGTGCTCCCCAAGAAAGGAAACCTACAGCTATGCCAAAACTACAGAACCATCAGTTTGAGCAGTCACCCGAGCAAAGTCATGCTGAAGATAATTCTCAACAGACCAAAGCCTCAAGCAGAGAAAATTATTGTTGAAGAGCAGGCAGGCTTCCGAGCAGGAAGGAGCACCACAGAACAAATCTTCGATCTCAGACTCCTTTGCGAGAAATATCAGCATCAGCAGAAGTTATACCACGTCTTTATAGATTTCAAAAATGCCTTTGATAGAGTATGGCATGCATTCTTATGGGCAACAATGAGGAAGTACAACATCAGCTCAAACCTGGTGCAGGTTGTTGAGCACCTCTATGACAAAGCCACCAGTGCTGTTCTTATCAATGTCAGCAGAGGAGATTGTTCTTAAACAACGGTTGGAGTCAGACAGGGATGTATATGTCACCTACACTCTTCAACATTTTCCTGGAAAGGATCATGGAGGATGCCTTGCATGACCACAAGGTTCGATGGTTTAGCAGGAGATGAAAAAGAACTGGCTTACTTGGTTGAGCGCCTCGACACAACCTCCACAGTATACGGTATGGAGATTAGCGCTGAAAAACCCAAACTGATGACAAACAGCACCAATGGCATCAGAGCAGAAATAAAGGACAGTGGACAGAAGCTGGAAAGTCACAAGCTTCAAGTACATGGGATCAATTATCACAGATGAGGGCTCCAAACCAGAACTACTTCGCAGCAGCAATAACAAGGGGTTGAGACCTTTATGGAAAGATAACAACATTGCTTTAGGTTCCAAAATAGGGCTGATGCGCTCGATTGTCAAATCCATCTTTCTGTATGCTTGTGAAACATGGACGCTCACATCAGGTCTACAAAGAAGGATTCAAACATTTGAAATGAGATGCTACCGCAAGATCTTGGGCATCTCATACATTGACCATGTAACCAACGAAGAAGTCAACAACAGGATCCAACGAGCCATCGGATCCTATGAAGATCTCTTGATCACTGAAAGAAACGCAAACTGAAGTGGTACGGTCATGTCTCAAGATCATCTGGACTGGCAAAAACAATCTTGCAAGGCACAGTGCAAGGGTGCAGAAGAAGAGGCAGACAGAAAAAGAGGTGGGAAGACAACATTAAGGAGTGGACAGGCATGCGATGTGGAGATTCCCAAAGGGCAGTAAAGAGTGTGTGTGTGATTTGGATTTTTAACATAGCTTTAACAATTTTTCAGTCACATCGCTACGATGTCTGCAGTTTAGCAGTTTATAGTGATGTCTAGCACTGGGGCATCATGCCGCAGACATGTAGCATGATGTCCCACCCAGTCACATTATCCTGACACCAGGCCGACCAGTCCTAACACTAACCTCTTAATGCTGAGCGCCAAGCGAGGCAGCTGTCATTACCAGTTTTGTAAGTCTTTGGTATGACTCGGCCGGGGATCGAACCCACGACTTCCCGCATCCGATGGCGGACGCTCTAACCACTAGGCCACGGCAGTAGAGAACAGGAAAAGATGGAGAGAATTGGTTGTAAAGTCATCTGTGGTGCCCCAACGACTCTTAGGTTAAGGGATTGATGATGATGATGATGATGTGTGGGTGTGTTTGTTCTGAATTTAGTTTTAGTCACTGCTGTTTTCTTGATCATACGACGGATAGGAAACAATGAACCTGTTATATGCAATTATAATAAAACAGAAGGTGAATAACTTTTGATAATGTGCAGAAATGACATCTGCATTTCATTAAAAGTCATTTTCATGAAACGAAAGAGTGAATAATTTCCTGAATACAGCCATACAGTTTAAGAGCTGTTTATGTCCTTACCTGTGAAAGCATGTGTAAATCGGACAATTCTCGGATAAAAGAAAGTAGTTTCTTTTCTTTAGTAGTATAAGAAAGTGGGGCTTCTACGCCAAAAAATGGCATTAGTATCCGTTAGTATCAATTTTACTGTTATTTTACTGTTTTAAAGCTTCTATCTTCAATTTTTTTCTGCCCTCAGTAAAATGATATATGTCAAAGACCAGTCCATTTTAATTTTTTCTTATCATCATTTTAAAAGTATATGATGGACTTATAATAAATAACATTCTCTAGGAAGAACATTTCTTAAGGAAGTGTTAAAACAACTTAAAAAGTATCAGATCGAAAAATACTAATGCCATTTTCTGACGAAGAAGCCCCACTTTCTTATACTACTATGAAATCGATCTGTAGATGATTTAAAATAAGAGTATTTCATATAACTTCAGTATATTCCTGTACAGAAGGAGGTTTTTCTTTTCTTATCTTACGCTCAGGAGATCTAGTTTTATAATAATATATAACAGCACGTAAATTTCTACCGCCACAACGATAACATAAACTAGATTCACCTCTCATTCCAACACCACAACATTCACAGGGTTTAGGTATTTTATAACCACTTTTCAATCTAGCATTATGACGGGAACAATAATCACCACGGCATGTTTTATTACAAGCTTCTGTTGATCCTTGTGGTAAATATTTGCATTTGTTTTGCCCTATTTCGAAAGGCATTATTATATTATAAACTATAATTTTGTCTAATATATTATTATATTTTTTAGGCAAAATATTTTAATTAGACTAAATTTTATCTAACAGTATAAAATAGAATGATAAATCGAACGCATCATACACGTTCCGAGATAGCTCGTAAACTAATGTCAGAATATGAGACTATCTCAGGGAAAACAATAAAATATCCAAAATCTAACAACGAACTACAGTTACTAAAAGATGAAATCGAAAAACTAAAAACTGATCAATATAAAAAGCTCTATTCACAAGCTATAGAAGAAGTAAAGGTCCACAAAACCCTAGAACAACATCTAAAGTTAAACCGACATGAGAAAACCAAAAAGTTAATGGAGGAGTATAAACAAATAACAGGAAAAACAGCAAAATATCCAATATCAGATAAGGCATATAAGAAGTTAAAAAATGATGTAAAAACCCAGCCAAAACTAACTATAGAACTAGTACAATCTTCATTCGAGGGATTTAACAAAGTTTATAAAGTTCGTCTAGATGAAAATGAAACAAGAACGCTAAGCAATATTATCAAGGACACTATTAAATTTATCCAACACGAAGACGGTACAGTAAAAATAATAACTAAGATCCATGCGATACTAGAAAGATCAAACAAACAAGAGGAGCTGTCGGAGCCGTATATAAAATCAAAACCTTTTGTAGTATTTAAAAATGATAATTTTAATGATGTCAGCAATAGCATAATGCAAGATTTAAAAGAAAATTATTTACAACTACGACAAGACGAACCTGATTACGACATTGATGATCTTGTGATAAAATAATTAGTAACTACGAGGTAAAACTAGATGAATTTACAGAACGAGGGTCCGGCTGGGTTTTCAACAAAATTATTGAAATACTATTTGAGGTTAGCAAATATGATCCTATGAAAGTTGGTAAATTTGTGGAGTTACCAGATAAAATCAAAAATACTCGCTCTTGTGTTAATGTTGTCAGTGATGATAACAAATGTGTCATGTGGAGTATTTTAGCAGCATTATTTCCAGCAAATAACGATCACCCAAATAGAACTAGTAATTATCAGCAGCATATTTCTAGATTAAATCTAACCAGCATTGAGTTTCCAACGCGGATAAAACAAATAGCTAAAATCGAGAATCAAAACAGAGAATTAATCCCAGACGGTATTAACGTTTTTGGTCTTGATAACACGCTAAAAATATTTCCTCTACGAATCTCACCTTTAGCCGGTCCAAAAACAATAAACTTACTACAATATCAAAATCATTTTTCTTGGATTAAAAATTTCTCTAGATTAGTTGGCAGACAATATTCCGCGCATAAGGAAAAGCATCATTTCTGTTACAAATGCCTACACGGCTTTACAACATATGATCTATTAGAAAAACATCAAAAATACTGCATTTATAATCAAAGGACAACACTACCAAAGAAAAATGATAAATATCTAACATTTACTAATTACAGAAAGAAATTTACAATTCCATTTTCAATCACATACGACTTCGAGTCTATACTATGGCCGATTGAACATGTCAGCACAGCCGGGTCTAGATTGACAATTCACACACATGAACATATACCAGTAGCTGTAGCATATAAAATCAACTGCTTAGTTAAACCAGAACTATCAGAGCCAGTTAGATTATATCGCAGAAAAAGTATGACAGAAGAAGATCCAGCTGTTTGGTTATTAAAAAGTCTTTTCATAGAAGCCAACAAAATAAATCAAAAGCTCAGTAAAATAACGCCGATGATAATAACGCCAGAAGAAGAAGTTAATCATAATAATACAACAACTTGTCATATTTGTGAGAAACAATTTAATCCTGATATTGGGTTGGAATCAGAGTTAATAAGAGAATCAGAAAAGAAAGTCCATGATCATTGTCATCTTACAGGGTATTATAGAGGTGCGGCACATAATTCCTGCAATTTAAAATTTCACACAAACAATTTTATACCTTGCATTGCACATAACTTCCGCGGTTATGATAGTCATTTTATTATACGAGCATTAGGTGATCCAGATATTATGCGATTATGTAACAACCAAAAGATTGACTGCATTCCAACAAATTCCGAAAAAATAATGTCGTTAACAGTTGGTCCGCTCGGATTTATTGACAGCGCTCAGTTTATGCCTGCGTCTCTAGACCAACTTTCTAAAAACTGTAGCAAATTTCCGGCTCTAACAAAGTACTTTGATGATATGACTAACCTCATGAAAGAAAAAGGTATTTTTCCATACGAATATATCGACAGTTTTACAAAATTAGAAGAAACATCCCTGCCTAGCAAAAATAAGTTTTACTCATCTTTGTCTAACGAGCACATATCTGACAAAGATTATGCACACGCCTTAGATGTTTGGAATAAGTTCAACTGTGAGACTATCGGTGATTATCTTGACATATATTTGATACAAGATGTTTTACTGCTTGATGATATCTTCAGTAGCTTTCGATTAACTAGCATAAACAAATATAAACTAGATCCGGCCTGGTATTTTTCTTCGCCAGGACTGTCATGGGATGCAATGCTAAAGATAACTAAAGCTGAAATAGAACTAATTGCTGATGGCGACATTGATAAATATTTGTTTATCGAAAAGGCAATACGAGGAGGTATAAGCGTGATCAGCAAAAAACATGCTCTAGCCAATAATAAATACCTCAAAGATTATGATCCAAATAAGCAAATACGTTACATCATCTACCTTGACAAAAATGCTCTTTACTCCTGGGCTATGTGCGAACCAATGCCAACGAAATGTGTTTGTTGGGCAACTCCACAACAATTTCTAGATTTTACAGATAACTTTAAGGCTGATTTATCAAAGGCAAAACATTCCTTCTTTGTTGAGGTTGACATAGAATATCCACAAGAACTTCATGATTTTCATAATGATTATCCTTTTCTACCTGAAAAATTAATTATACCTGATTCGCTATTATCAGAAGCTCAATTAAAAAATCGAATTGGAAAACCTTGCTCAATCGGAAAACTTGTACCAAATCTCATGGATAAAAAGAATTACGTTTGTCATTACCGAAATCTAAAACAAGCTGTAGATGCTGGGTTAAAAGTTACCAAGATACACCGCGCGTTAATGATAGAACAATCAACTTGGTTAGCAGGCTATATTAGGTTTAATAATGATATGAGAACTACGGCAACTACAGATTTTGAAAAAGACTTTTTCAAGCTCATGAACAATTCCGTTTTTGGTAAGACGATGGAAAATATACGTAACCGCGCTGATATTGAAGTTGTAAATTCACAAAAACGTCTAAGAAAATTAACATCAGCAGATAATTATGCCGGCACTGTACATATATCAGAAAATGTTTGCTTAGTAAAAAAGTACAAAACTAATCTAACATTAAATAAACCAATATTTGTTGGAGCAACTGTACTAGAGACGTCAAAGTGGCTGATGTATGATTTCCATTACAACTTTGTTAAGAAAATCTGGTCTAACTCAAATCTGTTATTTACTGATACTGACTCTCTTGTTTATGAAATATTTCCCGATCAATCTTGCGGCGATGTTTATCAAGATATCTACAATCACAAGGAAGAATTTGATCTATCAGATGTTCCAAAAGATAATCCTTTTCACGATCCGACAAACAAAAAAGTTATGGGCAAAATGAAAGACGAGTTCTGCTTCAAACCAGTAAAGGAGTTTATTGGACTACGATCGAAAATGTACGCTGTTCGTATAGATGACGGCAAAGAAAGTAAAAAAGCTAAAGGTGTAAAGAAATGTGTTGTAAAATCAAATATAAAATTTGATGATTATAAAAATGTTCTATTTAACGGTCTTAAGCACAGCGCTGAAATGACATCATTTCGATCATATGATCATCGCATCAAGACTGACAGAGTTATAAAACAGGGATTATCAAATTTCGATGATAAGCGTTATTGTGAAGATGGCGTAAACACATTTGCACTTGGCCATTATAAAACATTGTCAATAAACATATGATAATCTAAGATCTAATTTTTAGAATAATATTAATAATATGAAAGGCAGAATTATAATATTTCCAGGAGATGAACACTATGATTCTGCGATGAAAATTGCTAAGGACAATGATAATTCAATGATTTTGAGAAATGGGGTAAAATGTGTTTATGTGAAAGCGGAGATACAAAGCGGCTGCTCGAAACGTTCACTAGATAACTTAAATATTACACGAAGAAATACTGTTAAAGAGCGTCTGCAAAGAAAACTGGCCAGCAGAAAAAATAAATCAAATGTCAATGATAAATATTATGAAGATAAATTACATAATAATATCTCTTGTAAAAGATAAGGAATTTCATTTATTGCTTCATTATTTATTTCTAGATTAAAAGTTTCTTTTATATCTTTAAACATCATTAAAATGAGAGTTCCAGAAAATATGTTCGTAGGATAATTTGTTGTTGTTATTTTAAAATTTATAGCGCCTTCATCTTTAAATTTTCTATTATCATGTACAACGATCATATATAAACCTGTAACTTCAGGGGTATGACTAAAGGTAGTTAGAGCTCCTCTTACCCAAATTTTTCTATTATCAAAATAACTTGAATAAACAATATTATCAATATTAGTATGAGGAATTGTCCGCGGTTTTAATTTATTTATAATTTCATTAATTTCTGTTTCAAGTTTTACTTTTAGTTCTTCAAGTTTTGTATTAATCTCGGCCAGTTTTATATCAACTTTAAACGGTTCTCCAAAAAATTCTTTGATGGGCTTATTTATATTTCTGCGGAAATTTAAAAACAATTCCACATGTTTTAGATAATCATTTTTCAAACCAGATAATTCATTTTTGATATTGTCAGCATATTTCTTTGTTACAGCATCAAGTTCATATCTAGGATCAGCGAGATTATTTATATTATTGTTGTTCATATCGAGGGAATCACGCAATATGCCGCGATTGGTCAGCACATACTTTGATTCTTGGTCGTCAACGTACTTCTTTGTTACCGCATCGCCATCATCAGTTGGAATCCCAAGATTTGTGATTTTATTTTGGCTCATATTAATAGCACCTGTAAATATATCACCAACTTTTTTAACATAATCATTAACTGACGCGCCAGAATCTTTTATTCGACCCTGATCAGCAAAAGTGACAATATTATCAGTAATTGCAGTTGGAACTCGAACAAGCACATCAGTAAGTTGGATATTGCTTGTTTTTAATTTACCTTGTTTATTTTGAAAAACAACCAGCTCATTTTCATCGACGCTCATAAGATCTAACAAATTATCAATTTCTCTTCGCATGCGGTCAATTGTGACATATTTTGATAAATCAACTTCTCCCTCATATCTCGTGAACCCTATTATTGTTCCAAATTTTGTATAATACGGCATTACAATTACTGTAGACAAAATTAATATTGTAAAAGCTTGTATAAGATATTTCATAATATATAAGATTGCTCCTAACAGATTTCAATTTTAATAAACTAACAGATTTCTATTTTTTTGTCATATAATACTGTGCTGCGGCCAATGTCAATTTATGATTTATTCTGCAGAGATCAGAAATTTTCTCATTGTTTAACTCTTGCTCACGTTTTATATTTGTTAGCGAATAATTAATTTCATTAATTTTATTTTTATGTTCGAGTAAAATCTTATTATGATTATTCTCTTGCTCAACAATTTCACTTTCAAGATTATCAATTTTATTCTTTTGATCAGAAATTATTCGGTTGAGATTGCTAATAACATCTTCTAGATATTCTATCCTTACCTTTTGTTCGGTGATTGTTTTTTGATAATCACCACCAGCCACGACGTTACAACTTTCTATTTGCTCATCCACAGGCTTTACAAGATTATCAACATTATTAGGCTCTAGATTATTATCATAAACATTAAATCGTTTCCAAATATCATAGACCCTAGTTGTACTTATTCGATACTGTTTAGCAACTTGATTTGCAGTTTGTTTATTTCTTAGGTCGGCAATGTTTTTCTCATCCTCACTGCTTATTGTAACTATTTTCGGCATTATAATTAATAAGAAATATAAAAATAAAAATAAAAAAAAACTAATTAATTTTATTGTTGATAAAATATCTCCGGCCTTTTTATAATTGCATTACATTACTTTGAGTAATTACTTGAAAAACTTCCAGCAATTATAAAAAGGCCGGAGATATTTTATCAACAATAAAATTAATTAGTTTTTTTTTTATTTTTATTTTTATATTTCTTATTAATTATAATGCCGAAAATAGTTACAATAAGCAGTGAGGATGAGAAAAACATTGCCGACCTAAGAAATAAACAAACTGCAAATCAAGTTGCTAAACAGTATCGAATAAGTACAACTAGGGTCTATGATATTTGGAAACGATTTAATGTTTATGATAATAATCTAGAGCCTAATAATGTTGATAATCTTGTAAAGCCTGTGGATGAGCAAATAGAAAGTTGTAACGTCGTGGCTGGTGGTGATTATCAAAAAACAATTACCGAACAAAAGGTAAGGATAGATTATCTAGAAGATGTTATTAGCAATCTCAACAAAATAATTTCTGATCAGAAAAATAAAATTGATAATCTTGAAAGTGAAATTGTTGAGCAAGAGAATAATCATAATAAGATTTTACTCGAACATAAAAATAAAATTAATGAAATTAATTATTCGCTAACAAATATAAAACGTGAGCAAGAGTTGAACAATGAGAAAATTTCTGATCTCTGCAGAATAAATCATAAATTGACATTGGCCGCAGCACAGTATTATATGACAAGAAAATAGAAATCTGTTAGTTTATTAAAATTGAAATCTGTTAGGAGCAATCTTATATATTATGAAATATCTTATACAAGCTTTTACAATATTAATTTTGTCTACAGTAATTGTAATGCCATATTATACAAAATTTGGAACAATAATAGGGTTCAAGAGATATGATGACGAAGTTGATTTATCAAAATATGTCACAATTGACCGCATGCGAAGAGAAATTGATAATTTGTTAGATCTTATGAGCGTCGATGAAAATGAGCTGGTTGTTTTTCAAAATAAACAAGGTAAATTAAAAACAAGCAATATCCAACTTACTGATATACTTGTTCGAGTTCCAACCGCAATTACTGATAATATTATCACTTTTGCTGATCAGGGTCGAATAAAAGATTCCGGCGCGTCAGTCAATGATTATATTAAAAAAGTTGGTGATATATTTACAGGTGCTATTAATATGAGCCAAAATAAAATCACAAATCTTGGGATTCCAACTGATGATGGCGATGCGGTGACAAAGAAGTACGTTGATGATCAAGAATCAAAGTATGTGCTGACCAATCGCGGCATATTGCGTGATTCCCTCGATATGAACAACAATAATATAAATAATCTCGCTGATCCTAGATATGAACTTGATGCTGTAACAAAGAAATATGCTGACAATATCAAAAATGAAGTATCTAGCCTGAAAAATGATTATCTAAAACATGTGGAATTGTTTTTAAATTTCCGCAGAAATATAAATAAGCCCATCAAAGAATTTTTCGGAGAACCGTTTAAAGTTGATATAAAACTGGCTGAGATTAATACAAAACTTGAAGAACTAAAAGTAAAACTTGAGGAAGTTAAAAAACTTGAAACAGAAGTTAATGAAATTATAAATAAATTAAAACCGCGGACAATTCCTCATACTAATATTGATAATATTGTTTATTCAAGTTATTTTGATAATAGAAAAATTTGGGTAAGAGGAGCTCTAACTACCTTTAGTCATACCCCTGAAGTTACAGGTTTATATATGATCGTTGTACATGATAATAGAAAATTTAAAGATGAAGGCGCTATAAATTTTAAAATAACAACAACAAATTATCCTACGAACATATTTTCTGGAACTCTCATTTTAATGATGTTTAAAGATATAAAAGAAACTTTTAATCTAGAAATAAATAATGAGGCAATAAATGAAATTCCTTATCTTTTACAAGAGATATTATTATGTAATTTATCTTCATAATATTTATCATTGACATTTGATTTATTTTTTCTGCTGGCTAGTTTTCTTTGCAGACGCTCTTTAACAAGATTTTTTCGTGTAATATTTAAGTTATCCAATGAACGTTTGGAACAGCCGCTTTGTATCTCCGCTTTCACATAAACACATTTTACCCCATTTCTCAAAATCATTGAATTATCATTGTCCTTAGCAATTTTCATTGCAGAATCATAGTGTTCATCTCCTGGAAATATTATAATGTTGCCTTTCATATTATTAATATTATTCTAAAATTAGATCTTAGATTATCATATGTTCATTGACAATGTTTTATAATGGCCAAGTGCAAATGTGTTTACGCCATCTTCACAATAGCGCTTATCATCGAAATTTGATAATCCCTGTTTTATAACTCTGTCAGTCTTAATG
>JAECUM010038908.1:0-11017 GCA_016617855.1 Megalonaias nervosa | reverse complement strand
CTATTCCTGTCCACAGACCCAAATGGCATACCAAGTTTTTGTGCATTGGATCTATCAAAGTTGCCACCTGTCTCTTACAATTATGTGGACATGTCAGTTTTATTGAAGGACATGGAAAATTTGAGACTTTCAGTGGACATACTTAAGACGGTCCAGGCGGAGATGTTATGTGCAATGCAGCGTTTATGTGAACAGACCCAGCCGTGTTCGACAGTCAAACGTACTTTGCCACCCCATGTTAACTCGAACACAGTTCAGTCTGACATTGTTCTCAACGAGAATTCATCTGCAAAACGATGCTACAGTACAACAAATCATGAGCTGATTAGTCAACCATGTAGGTCAACGAGGAATATCCCTGAATCCAGTCGTTCAACGGAAAGAACCGTTACTAATAGCACACACGAAGATATGCAATGCACGGACTCAAACAGCAACGAGACTCGGATTAGTGCAACAAAGACCTGCTCTGCCTTATGGGATACAACAGCAGAAATCCATGATAATAATAAATCAGATGACGGTGAATTAAACCAAAGCACAACTGCATTAAAAATGGTCGCATTTTCAGAAGACACCAGCGCCCAAGATGAGGATATGGAAAACGATAAAACTTTTGCTAGAGTAGCAAGTTCTCTGCGGAACAACGACCTCTGTATGGCAACATTTCCACGCAAAACAACACGCACAAATCTGCATCAACGACGGCCTAATAAGTTTACAAACGTCCAATCCACACACCAGTTTCCAAGAAGGCGTGGAAGTGTTATTATAGGAAAGGCCGCGTCCTCAAAATTGCGTACAGTTCGTCCAATGCGACAGAGATGCATATTCGTGACAAGACTTGCCCCCGAAACCCAGGAATCTGACATTTCCTCACATATTGAGCATTACTCTGGAGTTAAACCAACCCAGGTGGAAAAACTACAAACGAAATTTAATACCTATGCCAGCTTCAAAATCACATGTGATAACCCTACGCACAATGCAATGATGAAAGTGGATGCATGGCCAAGAAATGCATTAGTTAGAGACTACTATCAAAGTCGGAGTTAAACTATGATATCCACAAATTGGACTCAAACATATATAATGGACACTTTACGCATTTCTTTTTATAACTGTCGTTCATTAACAAGAAATATACAAAATGTAAGAACTTTATGTGATATTTCCGATATTTGTTTCTTACAAGAATTGTGGCTTCTCGACAGTGAGTTAGACTGCCTCTCATCCGTACACGACGAGTTCTATGGATCAGGGGTATCGCCGATTGAATCTTCTAACGATATTCATACAGGTAGACCTTACGGAGGTGTCGGGGTACTATACCGTAGATCTCTCGCAAGTATTATACAAGTACAACACCTCGATGATCCCAGATTAATAGGTATTACTATCAATACAAGGGATTCCTCCTTGCTTTTTGTCAATATCTATTTACCATGTGATCTAGCGGAAAATTTTGGGGAATTTGTAGATTATTTGGGCAAAATTAATTCTATTGTAGAAAATGCTAATACAATAAATGCTTATGTAATAGGAGATTGGAATGCTAATACGCTCAAATCCACTCCCTTTGGAGATGAACTTCGCCTATTTTGTGACGAATATGGTTATATCATATCGGACTTAAAACTAATAGTTGACAACACAAATAATTTTACTTACATCAGTGATTCACACAATACAGTGTCTTGGTTGGATCATTGTGTCTCTACACAATCTGCTCATTCTGCTATAAGTGATATGAGTATAATACACACCCTAGTAGGGTCCGACCATCGCCCTACTTTAATGACTATCAAGACTGATCTACTTCCTAGATTTGATTCTTGCCACAATGAACTCTTAAACTTGAAATACAACATTAATTGGTCAGACCTTACTTCTGACGAAAAACTGAATTATACTCAGACATCTGCATTTTTATTAAACAAGATTGAGATCCCACATGGTGTTGCGATCTGTAATGACCATGGTTGCACTAATCAGGTGCATATGAAACAGATAAATGGTTTATACGCTGATATAGTAAAAGCTTTATCGAAATCCGGTAATAGATTGACTAGAAAATCCAAACGTGGCCACCGGGTTATACCAGGCTGGAATGACTGTGTCAAAGAACTACACGACTTTGCACGAAATGCTTACCTAATGTGGCGTGATAACGGTAAACCTCGTCATGGACAATTAAGTAACCGAATGCGTCAAACAAGAGCACAATTTAAGTATGCTCTTAGATTATGCAAGAAAGATGAAGTAAAACATAGAGCAGACTCGCTAGCACAAAAATTTGAAAATGTCGACCAACGTGAATTCTGGAAGCAAGTTAAACAAAGTACTACGACAACTTCCAATAAACTACCAATCTGCATTGATGGGAACCATGGTCAAAATAATAATGCAACATGTGGAAAAATCATTTTGAAGACTTACTCAATAGTGTTAAAAACGATTCGAATAAGAAGCGTGTTACTTCAGCATTGAATACCCCTTCTGCTCATATTGAGGTAATCACATTATCTGAGATCCAAAATGCAATAACAAGACAAAAAGGTGGTAAATGTCCAGGATCAGATTTTTTTTTATATGTGGAACATTTTAAATTTTTAGATACTAGACTTTTCATGGGCTATTAATGATTTTATTTAATTGTATGTTTGTGCATAACTTTGTACCAGATGATTTCACAAAAGTTACAAGTATACCGCTACTAAAAAGCAAAATTGGTAACCTGGCGGACAAAAATAATTACAGACCTATAGCTCTTACGACTATTATCTCAAAAATATTTGAATGCATCATACTACAAAGATGTGAAGTCACAATCTCCGATAATCAGTTTGGTTTTAAAAAGCAGCATTCAACAGATTTATGTCTATATGCCTTTAAGGAAACCGTCAGCTATTATGTAGAACATGGCAGCCCAGTATTTGCATGCTTTTTAGACGCTAGTAAGGCATTTGATAGGGTCAATCATTGGACACTCTTTAAAAAGTTGCTTGATATTAAAATACCTGTATACATAATTCATACTTTAGTTAACTGGTATGGCAAACAGTTGTATTATGTGCGATGGGGAAGTGTAATATCCAGCGCTTTCCATGTAACCAATGGGGTGAGGCAGGGAGGTATTCTTTCCCCTTTGTTATTTAATATATACATAGACGAGTTAAATCGTATCCTGGGCCAGTGTTACGTAGGGTTACGTCTGCCACCAAATGTGTTGTTTCTTAACAATTTTAGTTTTGCTGATGATATGTCACTGATAAGTCCTTCTATCACAGGTTTAAGGAAATTATTGAAGATATGTGAACAATACGCATTAGAGAATGATATCATCTATAATACACAAAAATCAGTATGCATGGTCTTTCAGCCAACTTCTTTTAAATTACCATCACCTCCCCCTGTACATCTTAACGGCAATGCTCTTACGTATGTCGACAGTTATATGTATTTGGGTCATATTTTGAAATCCAATCAGTCAGATAATGAAGATATGATGAGACATTATCGATATTTGTGTACTCGAACAAACATGCTTCTACGCAAATTTAAGAATTGTTCATTGAGTATCAAAATTAGATTATTCAAATCTTATTGCTGCACTATGTATTGTGCTCCACTGTGGACAAACTTTAGTGAATGTATGAAAAGAAAACTAGTAATTGGTTATAATAATAGTCTTCGTTTTCTATTAGGTCTTCCAAAATGGAACAGTGCCTCCAACATGTTTGTAAATTATAATGTATTCAGTTTTGAGGAAGTAATGAGAAAGTATGTATTCTCAATGATAACAAGACTATCTAATAGTGAGAACTGTATATTGAAATCACTTTGGAACTATGACATTCATTTAAATTCTCATATTATTAGTAGATGGAACAAATTACTCTTTAAATGTGCCACTTAATTTCATTCTTAACAATGCAGGGCACAGTCCATTGTTGTAGATGTGTCTGTATACTTGTAAATATGATATATATGTTCTTTTATGTTTACAATGTTTTACTTTATATCCGTATTTTAATTTAGATGTATGGACTATGTAGTCTGAAATAAAGAATTCTTATCTTATCTTATCTTATCTTTATTTTTATTTCATCTTCAAGACAAACAAATATTCTTCATTCCTCATTAATGCTTATACAAATCATACTGATAGTATGGTACCACTATAAACAATTAGAATTTACACTGACGATAACTTAAACCTATCATTTCATATTCGAAATGACTAAGCAGTTTTTACTACTCTAATTGTGAAAGCAAATAGATCATTCTTAAATTAAACATGGGTTTCGATGACAAAGTTGAACTTATCTGCTCTGTGTAAATATATTTTGTTATTATTATATAATAGTTGGTCTCGTGCATTAATTGAAACAAATGATACTTTCTTTGACAACATGTTCATTTGGCTAGACCTGTCATAAACTTTTGTTGGTTATATTTTTATACATTCAGAATGTCAGAGAGCTTGATTTACGCAATATTTCACTTTCGTGTTAAACGTCTCTTTACCTCCCAATGAAACAGTACCCTATATTTCATATAACGTATATGCATGCCAATATGTGATGCATTCAATAAAATGGAAAGCAGAACATGATGAAAGTATTGCTAATATATATGCACATTCAGTAATATTTAATGGAAGAAATATGTTGTTGATAACATTCCTGTTCACATTCAAACTATTAACACTGTTTTGTTTTATTAACATACCAGTTATAATTAGAATATATGTTTTTTATCAACTTTGTGACAATTTGGAGGAATGTAATTTGAAACGTTTCACATACCTCTTTTCATGTGAGTATCCTGTGTCCCCTTCATTGTGAGCAACATTCTAGTTACAGACATTGCAGCTAGACTGCAGAAGCAAATGCTATTTTTTGGACGCGTCCGACGTGAATGAAACATCATATTTTAGTTAGAATGTTACGGAATGTTTTCCACCCAGCTGCACGCTTCACTGACCTGTAAATGGCGACCACAATACAGACTATTCTTGTGACACCAAGATGAAAGGTGTTCCTTAAAATGACGATGCACCTTATAAATAAACACATTCAAGAAACGCAGGCATCTTTAGATTTTAAAAAAAAAAAAACAGGACATGACTGAGGAGACTAAGATAAATTACTAGTATTTAGACAGTTGTCAAATTCTATAGCAGTGCATATAATATGCACAAACATAGACGTTTGTATATCAATATATAACAATATCACTCAGTGTGCAACGGCACGCTTCCTAAAGAGATCCAAAACTGAAATAGTGTTCTGATATAAACCAGTCTCGTCTATTTATATTCAGGCTAATTCTACCACTAAATCATCGCCATTTGCCAACGTTACAAGCATAATACGTTCCCGTTTGTATTAAAAAAAAATTGATAAGCATAGACCACGAAAATGTTTTAAACAGCTTAGATAAAATGTGGAAACAAAATTACATTGTTAACTGTTTATTGAAAATGTGGGCTGTGCCCGCAAGTCATAGAAATACGAAAAAATGACAATATGCCAAACATTCTTTATTTAGGCTGAATCAACTGCAATCGAATAGTGTTTGACTTTCTGAAAGTTAGAAATTGAGGATTCAAGGAGTAATTAACCAACATTCACCACAATCCCTTAAGTCCACCACTTAACAACAATTTCTCATACGTTTATTTCACAATAGTTCCCACCAGGTATCAACTTAATAAACACTATTGATAAAGAAAGTACTATTTCGATGTCATGGAATAGTTATTAGATCCATACTAAATTTCATTTCCCGATGTCGACCTGTCCCAAAAAGGGCAACAGACTTCCCTTTGTCGACGACATACATTTTTGTATGTTCAATATCCAAATTCGCGGGTTTCATTATTTCGTCCGACTTATGATCAATACATGTGCTTTTGGAAGTAGATTTCAAAATTGGTGGCTACAGTTTGACTTTATATATTCCACAGTTTAAAGCAAATTGCAACTCCTGGACAGTTTGGCAGACTTTGTATGGGAAAATGTATTTAAATGCAATGTTAATAACATTACAGCTTATATTTGAGCTCACCTGACCAAACGACTATGTGAATATATGTAACGGTCCAGTGTGTGTTATTTATCGCTCAATAGACCATGGACATTATGTACAAATGCTATCAAATAACTATAACTAAACACAGTTCTCGGAGTCTTTTTCTTATAAAAACAATATGACTGAATTATAGTCTTCTAAGTTTGATGAAATCTTTATTAAAAAACATTTCACTCTCGTGACAATAGGCAGAAGACTTAAATGTATTTCACGCACAATTGGCTGGAACATTGATACATACAATTTGACCTTTGATTTGACTGGCTAGATTTTGGATTACTAAAAGTGTAAATAAAACCCTTTTATCAAAGACTTTATTACTGTTTCAGTTTTAAAATTTCTGGTTGGTTGCTGACTTGGTCTTAGATAATGCATCGACACAGTCTAGCAATATCCTTATAAATATTTCGTTGAATACAGGAATATGGTGCAGATCAGCCTAAGGTAACCTCTAACTGGTTCCCCTACCATTTGACAAGTGTAAAAGGATCTACAGTAAATAGAAAAAATCACTTTTAATTGGCAGCATATAAAGAATATTCACGATCTTGTGGTGAGTGTTACTGACACTATTACGTATATGCAATTAAATTGCTTGTGTGTTTTAAAATTATTTTTTATTTTATTTTTGTTTCATTGCAGTTTATTGTAATGATTATTTCCACGAGATTCGATATTTTTACAAGTAAATTCTGTTTGTATATAACGCAAAAGGTGTTACATTAGCATTATTTTTAGTTAACCCTTTTGAGCGGTTTCGTAAACATCGAGCGATAACCATTGGTTATTTCCAAGGTCATTTCGGCCCACGTATTAACTGGATTGTAAACAGCCTTTCTATTTTATATATTTTCAGAGTGAGAATTTGGTACTTAGATATGGCTATTCGTGCATAAGTGACAAATGGCATTTTATTTTATTGCGATGTTCAAATTAGTAAATCGTGCAGAGTATCTCGTAGAGCACCATGTGACCTAAAATCGAGGCTTAAAGCAGCCAATTGGTATTAAATGTATTCAGTTGAATTTTAAACCTGCTTGGCTCGAGAGGTTTCAAATGTTGAAGCCAGATTGTTTTTGATCTTCATTAGTTTCTGGAATTTAATAATTTATTCTCTAGCAAACCAAACTAGTGTACTGTTTTATAAACATTCTGGAAGAAAGAAATTCAGTGGAAATTTATTCTGGAGTTATACGGAAACATAAACTGTGATTCAACCGAGGAATTGTTACCACCAGTACAATGGTCTATTCTGACGTCATCGTCTCCATATTGGAGTTTCATCGAAATTCGAACCTGGATTTTTGTTAGAACTGTTTATTGATTTGACTTGTATTTTTCAATCTTAGGATAAAATTTTGGATTATATTCCCAAACTGTAAGTCCTATTTCCAATTTTTACATTGTTTTCTAGGGAAATAAATTATTTTGTTAAGATATACAAATCTTGTTGGCTTCACTCTTTTCTCTTGTTATTATTGTACGGGCCTACACGTAACATGAGACAATTAGGGCCTCGTCCTTGGGACATTTGAATTTTGAATACAATATTTCAAAAAATTGTTTTTTGAAATTTAAATTCCCCTAGTCTTTAAAAGCCAAGTACTATTTTACATTTTGTTGAAATATTTAGTTAAAACAACAGGCTTTCATTCAGAATATCATCAAATGTAGAGATTTTTTTATTTTTTTTTATTTTTTTTATTTTACCCAGGAGTGTTTGGATATTTTGAAAATGGAAGTGCAGCTAAAAATGTTGGAATTAGAGACAAGACAGGTTCAGTTTCATATTGAAAAGGAACAAAAGGAAAAGGAAATGGAAGTAATGATGTTACAATTTAAAGAAAGAAGGGAAGAAATGCAAAGTCAATTTGAAGACAGACAGAAAGAAATACAAATACAATTTGAGAAAGAAAAATTAGATATGCAAACGCAAAGAGAAATTCGGTTAAAAGAATTACAGCTGGCAAAAGGAAAACACTCCCCTACTTTTGATGTTATAAGAAATATCAAGCTAGTGCACATTGTTCTGGAAGAAGAAGTAGGTGTATATTTTCCTTTTTTTGAAAAAGTTGCTGAAAATTTGAGGTGGCCAAGGGAGCATTGGACTCAACTATTGCAATGTGTACTTATTTGGCAAACCCCAAAATATGTATGCATTCCTGTCAGTACAACAGAATTCTGACTATGATTTGGGTAAGGAGTGCATCTTAAGGGGTTACGCGTTAATCCCCGAGACTTATCAGCAGAAATTCAGAAACTATAAAAAAGAAGCAGGACAAACTTATGTTGAATTTGCTGGAGAAAAAGAGCAGTTATTAAAGAGATGGTGATTAGCCAAGAAAGCTGAACATGTTTAAGAAAGTCTTGAACAATTCGTGTTACTTGAAGAGGTCAAAAATTGTGTTCCAAATGACATTAAGAAACATCTTGAAGAGGATAAGATTGAAACCTTGGAAAATGCTGCTCTTGCTGTGGAAGAGTATTCCTTAACTCATACAGTACCTGTTGTAAGCAAATCTTTCACTCAGCAATCTACTGGTAGAAAGGTATTTCAGTCCAATACGACTCCTCCTAATACTCAATCTTTCACAACTTCTAAAAATCAAGCTTCTGATAAACTTGATTCAAAAGTCTTGTCTATTCCTACGTGTACCTATTGCAAGAAAAAAGGAGATGTCATTTACGATTGCTTCAAATTGAAATATAGGCATCAGAATCAAGATAGACCTATCCCAAATGCTCTTATTTCTAAGAGGTGAAGGTCACGGTCGTGTATTAAAAGCAATACATTTGTTGGGTCTAATAAACCCCACTCTGATTTTATTATGGAGAATTATGAACCATTCATGTCGAAGGGTTCTATGTCACTCTTGGGTGATTTGGCCACACATGTCCCTATTAAAAGTTTAAAGGATACAGGAGCTTCTTGTGGTCTTTTATTATCAGGTACTTTGCCTTTTTCTGAGAGGTCCTGCTCTAATGACAGTGTTCTTATTCAGGGAGTAGAGTGCAGCTTTAGTAATGCTCCTCTCAATTCTGTAAATTTGTCATCAGATTTAGTTTCAGGACCTGCGAAAATCGGTATAGAGTCTACCTTACCCGTTGAGGGCATCCATTTGCTGCTAGGCAACGACCTAGCTGGAGACAAGGTTGTGATTAATTCATTTGTAACTGACAAGCCTTCTTTGGATCAGAAAGTTGATCCTATTGGAAAAGAATACCCTGAGTTACCCCTAGTTTGTTACCAGTGCTATGTCAAAGAAAGTTCTTGAGAATGATTTTGATAAGGAAAATATTTCTTTAGCTGACACATGTATTGGTCAGGATTTTGATGAGGTCACTTTCACTTCTAATTTGGATCAATGAAAAAGTATTGATCACAGTGATCCTCCTTTAAATACTACTTCTATTTTATCTGATCAGGGTGACAAACGACAATCACTTGTCGTCGAACAGGAAAACGATCCTGAGATCTCCTGTTTGTTTCAGAGGGCCATTAGTGAAACTGAAGCCACTGAAGTACCTGTCTGTTATTTCATTAAAAATGGATTTCTTATGAAAAAATGGAGTCCTCCCGATGTACATGCTAATGACGAGTGGTCAATGAACTATGAACTATCAGATTGTAGTTACAAAATCTTACAGACAGGATATACTTAGTTTGGCCATGAAACTCCTCTGGCTGGTCGTTTAGGGATACATTAAATTTATCACAAGATCTTGACTCACTTTTGTTGGCCAAAAATCAAGAGTGATGTTTGTAAATTTGGTAGATCTTGTCATACTTGTCAAATGGTAGGAAACCCTAATCAGAATATACCTAAGGCTCATCTACAGCCAATACAAGCATTTGACGAACCATTTAGCAGAATTATGGTAGATTGTGTTGGTCCCTTACTTAAGACCAAGTCCGGCAACCAATATTTGTTGACCATTATGTGTGTGTCAACAAGATTCCCAGAGGGGATTCCTTTGAGGAATATTAAAACCAAAGCTATTGTAAAAGCTTTGATAACGTTTTTACTCACTTTGGCCTTCCCAAATCTGTCCAATCAGATCAAGGGTCAAATTTCATGTCTGGAATGTTCCAACTTGCTATGCACGAGTTAGGCATTAAACAATTTAAATCTTCTGCTTACCACCCTGAGAGCAAAGTTGCTTTAGAAAGATTTCATAAGACATTACAGAATATGATTCGACCATATTACTTTGATACGAGCAAACATTGTGATGAAGGCATTCATTTACTTTTGTTTGCTGTTAGGGAGTCCGTTCATGAATCTTTAGGATTCCGTCCCTTGAACCAGTTTTCGGCATACTGTGCGTGAACCTTTGAAGTTGTTGAAAGAGACACTTCTTTCTCATAAAGTTACTGAGCTCAATCTTCTTGATTACGTTTCTGATTTTAAGTACAGGTTGTCACAGGCTTGTGAGGTCGCAAGAACAAATCTGCATTCTACTCAGTCCAGAACCAAATCAAGATATGATAAAAACTCAAGGGATAGGAGTTTTCAGCCTGGTAATAGAGTTCTAGATCTCTTTCCCATTCCACAAAATCCCTTCAGGCAATTATTATGGTCCATACACGGTTCAAAAGACAGTAAATGATCCAAATTACATCAGAAATACTCCTGGTAGGCGAGAACAAACACAACTTTGCCACATTAACATGTTAAAGGAGTATATAGAAAGAGATAGCCTTGTAAATTATGCAAGTAATTTAGTTATACCTGTCGCACCAAATGAGGATTTAAGTGAAGAAATTCAATCGGACACTGTTGATCTTGGAGCAACAAATCATCGGAATTAGGAAATTAAGAAACATCTGGACCAGAAACGTTTACATTGACAACAACAAGAAAGGAATGAACTTAATCAGTTATTTTTCGAATATCAGCAGTTTTTTTTTTTTTTT
>JAECUM010038907.1:0-30402 GCA_016617855.1 Megalonaias nervosa | reverse complement strand
AAATTATTAATCTCCATTTTCAGTCTGTGCAGACTATAAGTCCCATACTCTTTTCTGATGAGCATTTCTTCCACCATGCCTATGGTATCCACAACCTTTTGCAATTTCATTATCTTCTCCATGTGGTTCGATGACATTTTTGATTATTCAATGTTGAATGGCGCGAATGACGAACGCTCCACATTATATACAGGAAACACAGACGTGTAGGAAAACATCCCCTCTTACTATCTACCCTACCAAACGATCCTCAATAATGAGAGTGCTAACTTAAAATAAATTTTTATACACAACAACACACTAATCCTAATAAAACCACTATACACTAAATACACACAAACGTACGCGTGTACACATATAAACAAACACACACACATGCAAACACACAACACACACACACTATCTTACAAGCCAGGGAAACGAAGTGTTTAAAGGCACACTTCTATTTTTTAACCTACAGACAAATACAAAGACAGACAAATTTTGGCAATTTGACTACAAAATCTTTTCTAGATTGTTGGGGAAAGGACTGTTTTGTTGTGGGGTTATGGCAATCTCTTATCATCTAAGATTGCGTCCCCGTCTGGCTGCAGGCTTTCCCACAGGATAGGATCTGCTTCTGCAAAAGGAGAAGAAGAACTCTTTCGTGTCCACGCAACAGTAAACAAAGCCTATGTCTGGCTCCTGCTATTTATGCTGCTGTTGCTGTTCTCTCTGCTGTTTCTGAAGTCTGGACTTCTCAGTCCATTCTTCTTGCTCCTTCTTGATTTCGTCTTTAAACACCTCTTCGATCAGGTCTTGGGCCACTTTCAGCATCCTGATATTATCTGTCTCTTCAGTCTTGGGTATCAAGTTTTGCCTGACATGATGTAAATTCACGTGTGCTTCGTGCAGCTTTGCTAGTCTTGAACACATCTTCATAGGTGGACGCATTAACAATGGATGGTCAGACTGGAGACCGCCTCGCTTTATAGGGCTGAAGCGCGGACGCGATTGAAAACATCCCTACGATTTGGGGGGGGGGGTAGGAACGCTATATGTTATCTCATGGTGAGGGATAGAGAGAAGTCAAATAGCATATATTGTGAAACAAATTTTTTAAAATAAACCACCAACTCATTTTTTTCATAACATTATTATTTAACCCACAATTAACCAACACAGAATATAACATCAATTCATACAATATCAAATAACCAATTGTTGACAACTTTGACAACGTTGTGAAGTCAACTTAGACTTCCACTGATGGAGGGACATTGATGTACACTACGTTTCCTAGATAAAGACAAGAGATATTGATAATGGTCCCAAAACCATCTATCTACTTTTTCGTCGTTTCTAGAAGAGTCACGAGCAAAATAAGTCACTAAATGTTCCAAGGGATATCCAAGACTGCGTTGATGAAGAAAATACACACAATATTGTCCACACACCATGGAATCTGTGCCTTCTAATTTCACATTATTGAAGCGAGTCGTCTGGGCATTTCTTCTCATAAAGTCGATGATATTGTCTTCCAAAGGCGGTAATCCACACGAAGCAAAATAGTTCACTGGGGTCTTTGCCGTCTAGTTTCCCATCGATGTTTTTAATCTCCGAATAAGTCAACGAAGAAATGGTTGCACTGGTCGTTACATCACTTTATCCCAGTAGCAATAACAATTCCTTTCCAAAATTCTGGCAAAATCTTCGCTCAGGAAATGCTGAGCTAACAATTCACAAATAATTTTTTCTTTGAAAATGTCTGAAAAAGTAATTCACTCTACACACATACTTCTTACTCCTTTCTAAAAGAGCTTCGATGCATTGGATCTCCGAAGAAGTCAACGGAGGGAAGGAATGGTCACGCAAGTCTTTATAACACTCCTTCAACATTATCTCTTCTCTTAGAAGAACCCAAGAGTACTCCTGATACATTTCAAACCTTTCTTCTTGACTCATATTACACCCTTGTTAAATAACACATGAATATTCGTCAATCATGAGATCTATAATTTCTTCTGTCAGGTGTTTAGCATAACTCCTGATTACAAGTTCTTCTTGTTCTGGCCATCTGGGCAACATGTTCTCTTCATCTTTGTCTTTTTTGGTATGTGGTTCTGTTTCCAAGATATTCTCGCATTCCATTTCCAAAGATTCTCCACCATTCAAAGAGGGATAAGAGTCTTCCATAGCTTCTAATTGTCTAGAATGACTTCTCTCAAACTGTTGATTTTTATCGTATTGTCGAATTCGACATACAAGATGACATTCACCGTCTATGGTAGAGCTGTAGCAAACTGAAGTCCACACGAAGCTGATCAGATTTTATAGGATGGAAATGTTCCTCGTCGCTGCCTTGGTCTGGAATGAAATCAAAAGCCCACAAAGCGTAACCTCCTGCATAATCGTCATACGAAATGCCGTGACTACTGTTTGTCCCTAGCAGGCTGGTAGCTTCCTACAGGAACAAGTAGGACCAAAAGTAATTCTTCTTGTCAAAGTCAGGTTCCAAGGGTCTGGAACACAACGTCTTGCCATCTCGACTGACTTCGATCTTGGACACGTTGTAATACTCAAACCCGAAAGCATTTTGATCTGGGGCTCCGTTGAGGGCTGCATTGCTAACGATGACAATCATTAAACGTTTGGGTAAATGTCCTTGGAACAGATGATCTTCAATCTTGGATCGGAGTCCAGCGGCAATGGTGAAAGTTTTCACTTAGACTTGGCGGTCGTTCTGAAAAAATGTGACTGATGTCGTTTACCACTTTTCCCATTTTCCCATTTTAGGTAACACTTCCACGCGTCGCACGTAGAGTCTGGCTTCTTCGATGACTGTTTTGTAACTGGCAGCATCAGCCATCGATTCAGTCTTAGGCGGTCATCCAGTCCGTTCAGCAAATACTTCTCTTGTAACCACATGTCCAAATGCAAACGATCCATTAGTTCTAAACTCTGCCCACCCTTGATTTTGTTTCGTCGCTCGTTGAATCCCACATTGTGGTTTGGTTCGTTTTATGTAATCAAATCGGTCTCTTTGAATTTGCCTGCTGTGTCAGGTTTCCACACCACGCAAGCATCCAGATGGGTGTTATTAACTTCTTTTCCGTACGTCAAGAGATTTTCCAGATACGTTCGGTAAGGGTAAGTATCCATGCTGCTACTGACCAGTTTGTTATTTAAGTACATATCCACTTCATTGAATAACGAATGCATGAAACTGTTGACGGGAGCTACTTCCTCGTTACCGTCCGTAAAATTTCCAGTCGCATCGAGAACTTTGACTGTCAGGTACAAGTAATTGCTATTCAGATCGATGTAATCGGCGGGCTGTACTTTGATTTCAAATTCGATGGGGGATGAGGCCGTCAAAGAGCAGATGGGATGAAATTCGACCCATTGAAATTCTTGCATCGTCATCACAGTGCTGGCATGGCAAACAGATCCAGTTCCGACTTGGAACATTCGCAAGACTCTTGGGCATCATTTTTTTGCTCGCTGTGATTTAATAATCGAAGACGTCTAATTCTCGGACGGTTCTTCTTTTCTTGGTCTTTCTAGCTCTGGAGGTGTGAAGTCCTCTGGAGGGGTTTCTTCGTTGTCGTCTCTTTCTGCCTTGTCCTTTGCTGTGGCGTCAGGGAAGCATTAATACTTCACTCGTCAGCGTCTAGGGCATTTATAGGAGTTTCTCGTCGGCCCATAATGTCTTTGCCAGTTTGAAGCAAGACATTTTTGCCTGCTCTCAAAAAGGCTTCTTTGGAGTTTTGTTTGTCGATGATGACATTTTGGAGAAATGCAGAGTGGCATCTTTCAAGGTGTGCAATCCTCGTGTCACCATCGGTTTCAAAACGGGGGCCACCGAACGAACGCCGATTTCAGCATGTCTCCTAAACCATGTCCTCGCTGTCGAGCGACTCCTCGGTACACAGGATACATGACTTACATATTGTTGGAGAATCGTTTTCGAAACTGGAGTTTCACCGTAACTTTCCCTTTGGTGAATGGAATATTTTGTCCCAGATCTCCATTTATAGCAATGTTGACAGTGGCGAAATACGACTTAGTGAATGACAAATAGTGAGGATGCACAAATTTGCGGTGAACGTGATAGGTGTTTCCACCTTCCTCATTACTGGTCGTGGCAGAATCCACTTTGAAAGGAATGACTCGCAGTAAAGGTGCGGATGTGTGTCCCACCACGTTGTAATCCACCACATCGGAGTACACAAAGATCAAATTCAGTCCTTCGTTCAGTTCCAACGGGGAACGAAAATACTTGTAAAATTTCGACCCAAAACTTCGTTTGATTTCACTGACATTTAGGACTTGCGAAGGGCGAATCATTTCGATCAAAGCCACTTCCCAATGGCCTTCGTGATCCAATTGGATGGCCTGAGGTAATTTGGCCGTGAAACAACACAAAGTATTGTGGGGAAACACATCCATGGAACTGTCACTGGGTAACGTTAAGTAAAATTGGTTATTCATAATTACAGAGTTCTGCTGTCTGAACCGTCACTGAAGGTCAGAGGAGTATCTAAAAGAGGATTGTTGTTGCTGTTGTCTTGACCGACGTTGGGAGCAAGACTACCGTTGTTACCGTTAGAGTATTTCATGGAAGGACTGGGGAGAAGGTAACCGATGCAACTGCTCAGTAAAATGGTCCACAATTGTTTGTCTCCTTGCAAACTCAAATTGGCAATGGCAGCACTGATGACACAATACATCACAAAGACTTGGCAGAAAAAGACTATTTGCGTTTAAGGCATACGTTCTCCACACCACACCCACAAGGGTTGCGTTTGTAGATCTTGCACAGAAGACATCGGTGAAGGAGTGGTCGCAGAGGTGGTTGAGGCTGTGTTGAAGGGCATGATGGTCACTTCTTTTATAGTCGATGAATTGCGAAGCGTCGATCCTAGAATCAAAACTATGATAATATCCTTTCCAATGTACTTTTACTTCTTTGACACGTTCTTTTCCCACTTTACTGGTTCTTCGATCCAGAAAGCTTTCGATGCCGTATACATCGTCTTCCTTTTTGGTAACGCGTTGCAACTCGGGCAACTAAAACGTTCATTTTAACACTTCCCAGTTTATGTCTTCTAATTTATAGACGGCAGGATGACGGCCATGCACTCGTTCAGTGACACGAAACAATTTAATGGTCCAGTTGGGTAAGTAACCTTTGTCGAAAGTGCGTTTGGTTTTGCAATGCGCACCCAATCTCCCGTCGTCAACACTTCACCTTTCTTGGGGGCAGCCACAGTCAGGGACGTACCAAACAAGCACTCAAAGACGGTCAATTTGTTGTCGGGAGTCACTTCGGGGGGGGGGGGGCATGCGATGCTCCGATGGTAAGACTGGTTGTACGCTTGGACGAGTTGCGTTAAGACGTCGATGTACTTGAAAGTGTGATGATGCGTAAAATATTTCCACATGCGTTCTTTCAAGGTGCGTTGAAAACGTTCCACGATGCTGGCTTTGGTTTCGGGATTCCCGGTAGTGAAACAATGAATGTCTCGTTTCTTTAATTCTTTTTGGAAAGTTTGGTTCAGATATTCGGTGCCTTTGTCGGTTTGCCATCGAAGAGGGTGACGACTACTTTGTTTCAACACCAGTTTTAGGGTCAATACTAACTCAGTGCTCGATTTGGAAGTCAATGGCACAACCCAGGTAAATTTGGAAAAGACGTCAATGACACATAATAAATATTTGTAGCCACGATTGTAGGTGGCCAAATGAGAGACATTGGCTAAATCGGCTTGCCATTGATGATCGATGCCCTCCACTCGGGTGCGATTTCTGGAAATTTTTCGTCGAATGGATTTGTGTAAGGTGTACGTGGCTTTTTCTTGTAACCATCGTTGCACTAGAGGTAAACGGACACTTTTCTGTTGGGTTTTGGCAGCACGATACAGTTTCTGAACTCCTCCATAACCCGCAGGATTGGATGGATCGTAGTAAATGCTGGCTAACACATTTCCCATCAGGACGTTTTTTTTTAATAAGTCACCCACTCTTCACGGATGCTACTCTTTTCTTCGTGGTGTATTTTCTTGTATTGTAATGCGTTGCGTGTCCAACAAACAATAGGTCTCGAGGAGGAGTAGGATGTCTGAACAAGGGTAATCAGTTCTTGTTTAACTTCTGTCTTCACCTTCCTTTTCTCTTCTGAGGAAGAAGTGGTTGCCATCATCTTCTTAATCCAACCAGTTATGGATGTTGGTGGTGTTCACTTGAGTACAGTTTCTGGTGGAGTTTGAAACTCTTCTTATCCTTTTCTGTCTTGGCCACTGGATGTGGTGGTGGAGGTGGAGGTGATGATGGACTTTTCATCAGGGTCTTAAAATCTTTCAGAGTCGGCTGAGCTGTTTCGTCTAAAGCTTTCTGGTGAAAGTTGAAGTCGTTGCAACACTCGACCGTACCGATGAGATTTTCCGTTTCTGACAAATCGCTGCGATCCATCAACAATTGCAATTCGTGTTGTAATTGGGACATCTCGGTCAAATGAGGATTTGGAGGTAAATGCGGGGTCTGTTGTTCTTGCCAACGATGGAATTCCATCCATCATTTGTAAGGCACTAAAGCCAGTTTTCGTCCTTCCATCAGATTCCAAAAGCCACGTCTGAGATCTTTTGACTCCAGAGATCCCTTTTATCTTCTTGATCCTTTTTATCTTTGAGCCATTTGTGAAGCAGTAGCTTCCACCAGTCCTTTAATCAGTGGGCTTTTAGTATGGGTGCTAACAACATGTGCACAAATCCTACTCGTTGTATCAACATCTTTTTCTTTTGACGCATGGGTATTTTCTTTTTGGACCATCTGGCGAAGAAAGTATCGATGCTTGGCTAAGCATTCTTTCTGATGCTGAGACAAAGGTATAGTTCCTTTCAAGACATTCAGACAACATTTGCACAAGGTATCGATGACGTATTTGGAGGTGGTTTGAATGATTTGCTCTCTCATGGGTGAAGGGGCTTTGGACAGGACGGACAACACGTCCCATTGTTTGGCTAAACGAGGAGACAGTCCATTTCTTTTCTTTCCTTTGGGGACAGAAGACGGACGACTTCTGGGGGTAACATCTTTGTTTGTTCCTGGGCACACAAAAAAATACACTGACGTCGATGACTTGGTACACGCCCTTTTATCTTATTTTCTGGAGCAGGTCGAAGGGTGCGTAACCAGTGTTTTGACGAAATCTTTGACTATCGCTTCGTCAAAAATGTGGCGACTTTTTTCTATATCGCCAAACATTTTTTTTTTTTTGAACGATGGGGTTTTTTTGGGGATAGACGTCGATGCTTGGCTAAGCGTTTTTTCGATGCGGGGTCAAACGACGAGACTGTCGTTTTCTTTTTCCTTTTCCATTTAGGACAGGAGAACGACGACGGTGGTGGTGTGCACTTCTTTTAGGGGACATCTTTTGGCGTTCAGTTGCAAAAAAATACACTGAAATCCATTGCTTGACACGCGTCCTTTCATCGTATTTTTTGGGGTGTATTTTTGGATTAATTCTGGAGAAACAAACTGTCTGAGCGCATGAAATACCATCGGAGCTCAGCGCAAAAAAAAATCCTCCCCTTTGCTTGCACCTCTTTTTCTTTGAACAATGAAGTATTTTTAGGGTAGACGTCGATACTTGGCTAAGCTCTTTTGGGATGCGAGGTCAAACGACGAGACTGTTCTTTTCTTTTTCCTTTTCCTTTTTGGACAGGAGAACGATGATGGTGGTGGTGGTGTGCACTTCTTTTAGGGGACATCTTTTGGAGTTCAGGAGCACAAAAACACTGATACCCATCGTTTGCCCCAGGTCTTTTTTTATAGTGGAATGACTGATTGTCTTTACGTCGTATCAACTTGATGACAGGCATCATGCGTCGTGCAGGGGTTCGCAACGGACTAAATCGGACAGTTCTTGCTTGGGTAAATCCAGTAAACTCTGTAACATACCCGATCTCTCTTGGACTTCTAATTTGGGGGCAGGTACTTTGTGAGCAGCTGTTGACTCTGCTAAAGAGATAGAGGGTGTCACCGCTGGAGGAGAAGTTCCATTTTTTCATCAAATGGGGAAGAACGGGTGTCAAATTGGGTTTGGCTGGCATCATTAGCAACGGAGAAGTAGAAGAACCTAAGGCTACTGGAGACGCGGTCACCTTCGCTGCAGGTCGTGGTTTGGAAATGTAAGGTAGCACCCTGGCCGTGCCTCTCTTGGGGGTAGAATATGTTTTCTGGGGTCTTCTGTGGCGGCTATTCTTTTTCTGGAGACTTTTCTTTTTCTTAGGCTGTGAAATGATCTTGACACCACTGCGCTTTTTCTTCTGGGTACGTTTGGGTCGGGGAGTGGCTTTCTTCTTGGGGATGACTTTGGGCGCATTTGGATCCCATTTTAAGAAGGAGCGAATGATGACACCTCCTAGAGAACCGCTATCTCCAGATTTCAAAATTATTTACTTTTTGGTTTGAGTGTCGATGCGGGGATCTGCCAGTTGCATCATGGCTACTTTGTCTGTCTCAAAAAAGCGTTTGTGAATGAAACCTTGCAGTAATTGACGTGCTGTCACCGTAAATCATCGTATGACGTCTCTGAGAATGGCGTCTAAGAAACTAGAACGTATTCGTGGATATATTTCGCGACTGATGCCGTACATGGCACGAATCAATTTGACGGGAGGATGAGACTGAAGGAACGTCATGTTGACGATCTGTGAGACACGCCAAAAGTGTTCGAGGTTTTTAGTCGACGGGAACGTGTACACGACAGGTCCTTCGTCTTGCCACCAGTGGTGAAACAGATGAGTACGAAATCGCAAATAATCGGGAGTGGTGGATTTTAAATCCACAAGTAAATAGGCATGTGGGGTTTGAGTGGCATCGTCGTACGTATTTGTCAGCCAAGGAGTTCCTTACTGTTTGGTTAACACTTGCACTTGCGATTTATCTCTAGGGCTTTTAAACAAGACCACGTAATGAGCATTGAGACTGATGGTGCGATGGGCTTTACTTTGCGGAAACAAATTTTGTGTGATGTAAATGACACTGGCATTACGATGATGCCCTTTGCGAGTAAACCGCAGTTTAATTTCTTCTTCGTCTTCTCCTAACATGTCGTCGAAGATGACCAGATGAGTTTGATTGGGGTCAGACACGATTTCGTCGTCTTCGCCAGGAATGCCTTCCACAAACACAATGGAATCGCCTTCACTTCTCGCCGATTGCCACTCTTTGTAATACCACACGATAGGTTGAGGTGGACGATTGATCAAATGATGTTTATGTTCGATCAAACGTGTGACAAATTCGGTTTTGACTGAACCGCTCGGTCCAGCAATTAACATGTTAGAGGGATGGATACAAGACACGTTTATTTGAAAACATTTTTAAAACGGAACACGAAAGACATAAATACATAAAAGCCAAATGGTTAAGTACCTAGATAAAATGCACATCAAAACGATCAAAGTGGAATACGAACAAGTCACTGTACATTTTCGATAACGAAGGTGTGGTGTCCTAGAGACAGTTTGTAATGTTCTTAGAGGCTCTACACTTGGCACAGCCATACAGGGGTCCTGCCAGAATGGTCTTTCGGGGATGTCCATGTCAATGACAGTCCTGTCCTGAATGGCGTGGTTTTCCTCGGTGTCGGGTTCTTCTTCTGTTACGGTGGCTAACACAGGTTCAAAAGTTACTTTTTTCACTGAACGTTTGAATTTATGATCACAAATATTGGGCATATTTGATGCTTCTTTTGTCCAAGTCTCGAAACTCAAACTATTCCAGTCACGTACATCTTTCCAGTGAGGATGAAAGTCACAAGCTACACACACACATCGTCGTAAACATCTTCAGTGACTAAAAGCTGACGTATCATTTTTTCCGTAGAGGTCGAGAAGTATCGAGATGAAAACGCAAGGCTTTTAACAGAATGAATCTCTCGTGTACATTTAAAGGTTACACCCTCATGTTTTTGGTGGTACATCACAGTACAGATCGTACAGAGCCAACAAGGAATCGGCTGGTAAACGAAATCCCAGAAAGGAAGTCACTAAGACACACACCACACGACGGCCCAAATTCACTGGACACATTTCTCGTAAATAGTGTTGCTAATCCTCCACAGTCTGAATACTGTCATTGACTTCCTCCCAGGAAATCTGTTGTATCACAACTGATAAAGGTCGTGGCATGGTAGCCAGGTTTTATACCTATTTTGTTGGAAGTAATAATAATAGTGTCCTCAAAGAATCAGGAATCGCTGGGATGTGGCCAATAGCCTCGTTTATATTTGTGACTGAAGTAGTGTCCTCCCATAATCAGTCTTCCTTTACTTTGGAAAAGAGAATAGTTTAAAAATGGAGAAATGATTTTGAGTTTTTGTTTTACTTGTATTTTAACAAACTCTCCGTAAATACGTTCTCTCAGCTCCACAGGCAAACCACAAACGTTCTGTTGTAAAGTATCCATCAAGAGATTACTGAGGTCGTCCCACAAAAGGTAGGTAGTGACAATCCGGAAAAGATCGAGCATGTTCCAGGTAAGCGGAATCTTTCTGTTCCCACTGGTGAAGTGACACACCGCAACTGATGCACTTGACTTTATCACCTTCGCCCAAGTAGATAAATCCGGCTCTGGCTAATTCTTCGGACGTAGGTCCTCCCAGATATTCAGGCCACTTTCCTTGGAAGGTGTGGAAACAACTTTCAAAATCGAAGTATTCAGACATACGCACAAGGAAAGAATATTCTTCTTTTACAGTTTCATTTCGATGAGGGTACGGTGAAACCCGCAGAAGTTTGCTGTGGCATGGATGACATCCGTAGGGTGGTAGCCGCATGGTTTCACATGGAGGATGACATTGACCATGAAAACCAGTAAAAAGTTTACGATAACGAATGGCATCGCATTCGTATCAGTCAGGCTTGACATGCACAGCATCACTAGGTATTGTAGTTGTAGTCATAGCAAAGTTCCCATGATGTGGTACTGAATCGCTGAGGTCACAGCGTACGGCATATCTGTCACCGCAAGGTACAGCATCGCACTCCACCTGAGAATCACCAAACTTGAATGGTGTCTGTTTGTTATGATTCATCTTTCTCTCTTGGCAATGGTAGTCACAATGAAATATCGGTCTTTGACGTTTTCCCTTTTTATATGCTGACCAATATCTACGTGTCCGTAAGGTAAAGTGAAGTGGTTGGGATGTCGCACTCGCTTCTGGTACACGATCTGATACACTTTTTCCAAGGGCCGACTGACGATTTGGTGTGTGGCTAAACGTACAATCTTGTACGGTTGGTAGGTGGTCACTTTAAAATCTTGATCCTCTCCAGACTGCAAGGTTTCTTTCAATACCCCAAAGTTCACCACTTGACTGATGCGATAATTGAGAGTCAATCCTTTCACTTTACATTCGGTGTACACTTCTCCTTGGGGGTCCCGGTATTCGTAACCGTAATGTTTGGGACCGCAACTAGCAAAACTTAGAATCTTGTCGTTGGAGTGCTCGTCCGTCCATGCTCCTAAACGGTCTCCTTCGATGTCAGGGTTCCGGTGACCCAGGCAATCGATATAGATGAAACTATCCGTATCAAAATATAGCACACGATCTCCTAACAGTTGTAAAGCTTCGTACAATTTTAAGTGAGCATAGGCTGTCACGTAGGCCACAATGATGACATTTCCAAATTCGTCGGCTTCTACAAAGTCCAGTTCTTCTTCGTAACTGACTAGGATCAAGTCCTCACAAAGGACGTCCACGTGTTTCCTGTATTTTGTTTTGTTGTGAATCATCTGGACGTAGCCGGAAGGATCGGACAAATACTCCGTCTTGGGTAAACACGGTCGTTGTGCCATTTTTCCCCACAAGCAATTTAACATCACTTTGGCAAACGATCGCCTTCCTTCGTTTTCTCCACGTGTTCTAACGTGATGCCTTCCTGCTCCAAGTATTTCTGTTTGAATTTATTTTGGTCTTCGGGAGTGTGGCACCAGGAAGGATAGCCACTGGCTTCTTGTTTCAGTTTCAAAAAGGCATACTCGTGGTCTACGAAAATGCCTTTCTGAGTATCGTCACCCTTGTGGTACTGTTCTGTCTTGGTAAAGTGGTAAATATCATACACTTCTAACAGTTGGTATCCCAGGGCTAGAGCTTTAAACAATTCCACGCTGACCCACGTTCACTTCAAGGCGCGTTCTTCCTGTCTGTGCTGACAAGGTTGGTCTTGGTTGCACGTTTCCGCACAAGTACGGCACAAGGAAAACATCAGTTGTCCTTGGCAATGGTGAGGTAAAACGGGATGGTACAAGTCCGTGGGAGGCACGACTTTGCATTTAATCAATCCTTCGCATTGTCGAATCTTGTCCAGGGCTATGTGTTCCGTCAGTAACTGTAGGTGTCCTGCGAAAAAGTAACAATAAGGATACAACGAACGCAAGTCCAAGTATTTGATTTCTTCTTTCTCCTCGTTGGCGTGGTACAGCAAACAGGTGGCATTTGTCCGTAATCCATGGGTTCAAAGGGTCCACCAGCTTGTAACTTTCCACAATACGTTTAAACTCAGGATCGGTTTTCAAACAGTAATCGTACTCGTGTTCCCACATTTCCACCACTTGGTATCCTCGCTGTTGTAACTTCAAGCGTCGCTGACAAGTGGCCTCGTACACGTCATCCATGGTACGTTGTAAAAACTGATTTTTAGTGTCACGTTGAGGGAAACAGATCGGACATCCGTGAAATAAGCAACCGTTAAACTCGTAGACGATCTTGGTGTTTTCTAAGTCCCAACCATCCACCAAATATTTTTCCGATGGTCGTTTTCCCTCCTCCGTTTTCGGGCATGTTGGATCAATTTGTCTTCCTTGTCGCACAAGTAATGTAGACATTGTAGGGCTTTGACAGAGTAATGACGTTTGACAAAGTTCGTCGTTTGAGGGCAGATGATAGCCAGGGTGTTTGAGGGCATAAATCGTTTGCGGTACACTAAGGAACACCTTTTGGCAATGGTGCAGGCTTCTTTCAAAGGATCGATCCCTCCGTGCTCCATGAATAATTCTCAGCATTTTCCACAGCAACGTCGTAAAATGTCCACGTCGGATCGATTATACTTTAACATTTCTTCCTGAATATCGAAGGGGTCCGAGATGTGACTGTGGTACCAAGCGCAGAAAGCTTCTCGTTTTTCGGTACGCATGTTGTCGGGGTCGTAGTAGTGAGCATCAGGCAAATAGGGTAGAACGGCGTGTTGATTGACTCCGGAACTGAAAAAGTGCGGAAAATAACCTTTGGCCATTTCTGTCATTCCCAACGTTTTAGGAATTCGGCTCAATGCCATGGCCAACAAGCTCATCGAATCTTTAAACTACACTTGTCCCACTTGCATGGAAATGATTTTTGACTCCGTTCAAGGTGACTTTAGGACGTTCGGTGCTTTGTTCCGTATAGTATTTCAGAAGAAATTGTCCATCGTATCCCGAGAAATTGTGAGTCATCACCGTGACATTGCGATGACAATCTCCGTAACGTTCCATGTCCTCTTGGTTCCACATCTCGTCGATAGGGAGTAAGATCCATTGGGCGATATCGGTCAGCGTGTTAGGTCCTCGAAAGATTTTTCACGTCCTCCAGGAATCTTGCTGTATTGAGGGCACTGATTAAAGATAGGTTCTTGGATGCACTTCTCGCACGCTCTATGAGCCACGCAGAAATTAGGAATGTGAATGCCAGTCTCTTGCATGCCTTCGAAATCGAAAAAGATGAAATTGCCTTTCTTCTGGTCATCTTCCTCCTCTTGTTTGGAATGGTATTTTTGAATGTAGTATTCGTGTTCCAAGTCTACGATTTGGTGACAAATGTGACATTGTTTCTTTCCTGGACATAAGTGTGCCTTGGCACTATTGGTAAGTATGACTTGTCCACAAGCAGAAGAACACTTCAGGAGTTGACAATCACTTTTCTGCTGTGAACCTTGTGTCTTCAGATCCTGTTGGTAACAGGCTGGCCTGACAAAAGTACGCTGACAAGCTGAGCAATGCACTCATTGTTGTCCTTCGTCAAGACAGAGTTTAGAGGACAAAAATCCCCAACATTTCGACGCACAATGTTTGTGTTGCTCTCGATTGTTATAGCCATATTCACGTTTCTCACAATAATAACTTTATCCCAGGAATCCGGTGATACTGGTAATGGCATCGAAATTTTCATCGTGATGATAGACGTGAATGTATTTTCCGTCTTTAAAATTTTTGACTCGAAACAACAGAGGTCCGCGCACTTCTTGGAGGTGTACTTTTAACGTGTAGCGTGTAACTAAGACGTCTTGCAATTTTTGCATTTCAGGAATGCCACAGTGTGTGTCTTTATATATCCCCGCATGCTGTAACAGGAGTTATGCTTCTCTTTGTTGTTTGGCTCGGTTCGATTTTCGAATAGTTTGCCAGGCTCTTTTCTATTCTACCGTGTCGTTCTTGTCGGCATACGTTCGTCGCATACGTTAGCAAGGGCTAAACACATCTGGTCTTGAGGGTTGTTAATTTTGACGAGGCTGCGCATGATGCTGCGAAGGCTGTCAACCAATAACACCTTTTTGTGTCCGGTCCCTTTGGGAGGAAAAACGTGAGCCATGTACAGTGTCGCTTTTCCATCGGTGATGTGAAATTTGTCGTTAGACTGCTGTACGTGTTGAATCTTGACTTTAGAAGGTGTCAGTTCTGATGGACTGCTAAACTCGATCCAAACGGGGGACTTCAAACTGTCGTGATAAATGGAAAGTTTCAAGCGATCGTCTTCTTTGGCTCGACATTGCTGCTTCAGTGAGGTTGACAAAGAATCCCACACATCGGTGATGAACACTTCTGCTTTCTCCAGCGGTACGTCGGTCTTGAAATCTTTAAATTTTACATTGTACGTGTAAGCCGTGGTTCTAAATTCTCTAGGGGAGCGTTTATTCGTCTCTCGAATGTGGTAGTACTTTTCAGGGGTTACTGGTGGTGAATCTTGGTTTGACGAAGACTCTCTGGGTCTGGACTCTGGCTCACTCTTGTCATCTTCGAAATCGCTGGCATGGATTTGAGCCAAGACTTCAGCTACTGTGCGAGGCGGTAAGTCACGTTTCTGCCTCTTACTTTCTCCTTTCTCCACGAAATGATGCACTCGTTTCATCTTAAGTGCAAAAAGTCAAATGACTACATTTTAAACGCCATGGTCCCCTTTATATCAATGTAAGGTCAGTGTCTTCCCTATATAAAGGGTCAGTGTCTTCCCTCAAAGTATTCATTTCACTCTTAATCTGACCAGAAAGATAGAAGAGCTAACACAGATCGAACTTCTGGTCAGAGCTTTGCGAGGTGTCATACGAAGGTTTTCTTCAAAAGAGCCGACGGACTACTCCCCCTCCTTTCGAGATAAATGTCAAGATACTTGCTATATCTGTCAGAAGAAAGGGCATTGGTCTTCTGAATGTCCACAACATCAAGAAAAGCAAGACAAGCGTCAAAAGAAACAAAAGTCAAGATACCTGCTATCATTTTCAAGAGTAGGGACACTGGTCTTCCGACTGCCCTAAGAAATAACAGGATTAAAGAGAAAGGAGGGGATCCGAACAGGAAGAAGAGGTACCCTCCGAAAAGGAAGAACCCAGACACATCCAGAAAGAAAAGAAAAGAAGAGAAGAAATTGAGGAAGAAGAAGAGGAAAAACCTTTGGAAGTGAAGAAATTCAAAAAAAGGAGAGATTAAAAAGACCAAGAAGAAGTCTATGAACTTTTTTCAAGTAATGTGTTGTGAATTGGATTGTATATGTTTACCAGAGAGTACACCAGAAAGAAACACTTAAGTGTCTCCTGGCTTTGATTTTTAGAATAAGGACCTACACTCACGCACTCACACACAACCATGATGGGAAAAGGATTTTGAGTTTTAATTGACTTTGACAAATGAATGATATCTCTTTTCGAGAGAGGTGGGTGGCCCTGAAAAAGACCGTTGGGTGTTATTTTTGTTTTCTTTTTTTAAAAAAAAAAACAAACTCAGGAACAGGAAGCAATGAGCTTTAACTGCCTTATCCCTTTGCCACGGCCTAAGCCTACTTCTGTACCTGCTACCTGATA
Source organism: Megalonaias nervosa (assembly GCA_016617855.1). Lineage (NCBI taxonomy): Eukaryota > Metazoa > Mollusca > Bivalvia > Unionida > Unionidae > Megalonaias > Megalonaias nervosa. The sequence goes on along the minus strand of JAECUM010038907.1, from coordinate 14,305 downwards.
ATGTGATAGAGATCACTAGGGTTGGTTTCTCAAGCGTAGTACGTGTGTGGACAGGGTTGGACTGTTTGGCTCGGGAAGGTCTTTTTCTCTTGGGTCGTATTAAAGAAGTCTGATACATTTGTTTCAGACTCCTTAACTCTGGCAAAATGTTTAAGAGTACCGTCACCGTTTGACTTTCACTGTCCTCCTTCTCTCCTAGATCTTGTTTCTTCTCTGCTTCTTCTTCCTCTCGTTTCTTCTTGCCTCTTCTTCTACTCGCTGTTGCTGTTGAAGGAGAAAAGCTTGTTCTGCTTCTTTCTGCTGTTGCAAATATTTCTCCAATTCTTCTTTCTGTCTCTGTTTAAAATCCTCGACGTACGGTAAAGAAGCAGAAGGTGCTGGTACCGGAACAAATTCTTGTGAAGATGAGAGAAAATCCACTAAATCCCAATTAAAATCGTTCTCTTCTGGAAGTAGGACCGTGCTTTCTTTGGTAGCCGCTGCTTAGTCATCACTTCTCGTCTCCACGGCTGGTGCACCCCGTTTCATCGTCTTCTTAGGTTCCGTCATGTTCTAACTCTGTCACATTGATTCTCTGCAAACAGACGCTAGCGCACCTATATAGGAAATGTGACGTCACAGGCAGCTTTCTTCGGATTGGAAGACAGACTCCACACTGTGACTGAATTTTGTAATGCATGTTAGTACTGGTGAAAGAACTCAATCCGTTTCGATCCCCTCTTCCACTATAAATAACCGCAGTTCACCTCATTCCATTCACCTGTTCGCGTCACAAGATGTGGACTAACGTAGAATCGTCTACCCTCCTATCGTCGATGCTGTTCAACCAGGACTATACCATGTATGTCAAATCATCGTGGGCTATCACCCAGATGACAGAGACAGCCAGGCAAGGCTGTCTGAAGAGTCTTAATCTACAGCCCAGAGGTCAGACGAAGTTTGTGGAAGAGAAGAAGATCCGTGCGATGCCCTCTGCGTCAACTGAATGGTGTTAACAAAAAACAAAGGCCCTTTTCGTGGCCACTCCATTGCTTCGAAAAGATATCTATTCTCTCTTGCCATATTTTTTCTGTATTTGCTTGTTTGTTTGCCTATGCCTATGTCTCTATACATGTTTCTGTCTATGTCTCAATATGTCCCTAAAGTAGCGCGTATTCAAGTCTGCCCCTTGCCACACTGTTCAGCCCGATTGAGGTCAGCCACTTGCAACATTATTGCCAGTGTCCAGTACCGTGCCGTCAATTCCCTTGTTTGTCTCTATATAGGCACAATATTCCATTCTAACGTCCCATTGTCCCCCAAGTGCCGGCCCTGTATTCCCCATGTTAAAGTCCCATTGTTCCCCAAGTACATCTTCACTTTTTAACATGGAAGTCCAATTCTCCCCCAAGTGCCCTCTGTAACTACTAGTGAATTCATCCTGCCTTTTGCGGTCACTAGACCGCTCCAATTATGCAAATTAAACTTCTTTCGTTTCATTGGCAAGGCATGGTATATAAAAAGATATGACTGGAAGTTTTCTGACAAAGACAGATTCATGTGATTCGACAAAACCAGCATTGACACATGCTCTCTTCTTAATGAATCGGACTTTTTAGCAAGTTGTTCCGATAGTGACAGGTTGTTCCCAGATTAATCTGTTGAGAATTGCGTGTCCTTTTGTTCATTTCCAAAACAGTATGTGACTTTAATTTAATAGTTTCGTATTTTGAATAGCAATTTTTGAAAAGGGGGTTTATTGCTGATATCACGTGATTTTTGGACCTCCCGTGTAATTGATATGCAAGATGTGAGATTTGTGTGGTCATGTGACTAGAAATACAAATGGCGAGTACAAGATCAAAGTTTATCAATGATGTTGTTTCGTCTTACTTGTAGCGGATTAAATACATAACGATTATATTACTCGCAAGTTCTCATCACATGAATCATCGTTTTCCTATCGATTTCATGCGGCCAGATGGTAAGCGGCTAACAGATGCCATCAAGGTGGCGGCGATTTACAGCTTTTCGAATTGACTCTGACCATACACTCCAACATAAAGGTCGAAATATCAAAATGGGATGGGAAGAATCAGAGGATACGCCGACTAACGGTGTATGTGCATACATACATACATACATACATACATACATACATACATACATACGAAAAGCAATCACCGGTCATTATGTTGCCGTGCAGTATCACCTTTGATATTAAATATACGCACTTGTGCTCCCCTGAGCTACCAACGATACGAGCTTAAGCGATTATCGATCCTTTAGACGTGATGCAATTGCTTTCCGAGTTTAAGATTGGCAAACAGAATACTGCTACAAAAATTCGTCACTAACCTGGCACGAGAACCGACAGACGATGCTCTCATCCTCCTTTTGTGCGAAACAAGCATGAACTTATGTTAAATGGAAACCACCGTTATGTCTATCAAGATGATGCTACTGAATAGGTACCAGATACTGAACTGGCTCCAAATAGACGATTTGGCTGCCACAACAGGAATTCGATGTTTGATGATAGCACACATCAGTAACGTTTTCGTTAGAGCACGCAAATTGTGCAATCACTCATGTTAGAGACCACAAAGCAGCAGATTTTTTTAAACAAAAACGCGCTCTATCGAATCACTGTAATCTGCAGCAATACAGAATTGTCTCGCAAGTTTCTGCTAAAAAGCACGGTACATATCGTCCTTAATAATTCGCGGTGGATGGTGTGGACACCACTCTACACCACTCTAACGGCTATGTCTCTGGACTCCTGTGTGGCAAGAATAACTGCTACCGCCCTTATACTTGAGATCACAGCTTTAAGCTGTGGTCTGATTTTTGTCACTAGAGATTTCATCAGCCGGCGACTATCCATCAACGCTAACACGATGCAGGCCACGTATCAAAAGGGATCCACGACAATGCTGTCCAATAATTCGAACTAATCTAACAGTGCAGAAACTGGTTTTTGTTTACTAGCCCGAGCGCTTTCGATCTCACCGAGTTTTTGTCAAAGATAACCACAAAGGGGTAAAAACACGGTAATCACAAACCACCAAGGTAAGCGTTAAACTTACTGTTTGGGTCATACTCGTCGTAATTATCTGACCGTCACAGTCCTCACTGCAGATCCCAACCGTTTTTCTTCTCGCCTTTTTCACATTTTCACATCAATGAAACTCTAAAGAAAAGGTGCCTTGTTAGTTCGTCCCAGCATGTTATTAGAAAACTGCATCGTATCATGGTGTTGTGTTAGGATTAGGCATGAAGTCAGAAAGCAGCAGCTACGACGATTGAAACGAAAACACTCAGTTTATGGTTAATTTTCTGCGATATTTTTCATGTTCTACTCGCAAAGTTCGTCTCTTTGATCGGCTATTAATTTGTTTTTTGCACATTCGTCGATTACAAAAGAAATGTATTCCTCCTGCAACCCAACCCGATTTAAGTTTTCATAGTTGTGTATTTTTCAACTTCGGTTAAGATAGGTTCGAATTATTGGACAGCATTGTCGTGCATCCCCTTTGATACGTGGCCTACGATTGGTTGAGCTTTTTTCCTATCAAAGACAACTGCATCTCCATTAGGAATTTGCCAGAAGTTTACAGTTTTGAAAGAAATAGCTACCTATCACCACCAACCAAACCGCCAAGCACTGAAAATGACATATTTAAAGAACTATTCATTGTTAGAAGGCAAATGCTTGAGAAACAAAACCACAATACAGCTCTTAGAAAAATAAACAATATGGCCACGTTTTCTTTTCACTCAAAAGCAGTTAATTTTTTCTATCCAAGTCTTGTATCGAGGTCGGAGAACTGATTTTTCAATCCATCTCATTCGTTAACACGTGCGAAACGATGTCAGGCAAAACCGCTTGTGAAAAAAAAGCAAAATCAGTCATTCATCCAGTATGAAAGGAGTTTTATTATCAATCGTGAAAAATCTGTTTCCGTCTGATGATCGATATATCTTACTTGAAATAGACTTGTTTACCCCAAGTACCACACTGTATCGACTAAATATTTAAATGAACAAACGCGTATTTGTTCAATAAATGCCTCGGAAAAGCTTAATAAATGCAGACACCGATCTTTCCGGTTTGTTGCATTGATTTATATTCACTTTTCCTAATCCCCGTATGAAGCAGAAATAATGTGTGTGTGTGTGTGTGTGTGTGTGTGTGTGTGTGTGTGTGTGTGTGTGTGTGTGTGTGTGATTTGAATTTTTAACGTAGCTTTAACAATTTTTCAGTCCCATCGCTACGATGCCTGCAGTGTGGCAGTTTATAGTGATGTTTAGCACTGGATCATGCCGCAAGCAAGTAGCATGATGTCCCACCCAATCACATTATCTTGATACCAGACCGACCAGTCCTAACACTAACCTCTTAATGCTGAGTTCCTAGAGAGGCAGCTCTTAGAACCATTTTTATAAGTCTTTGGTATGACTCGGCCGGGTTCGAACCCGCGACCTCCCGGATCCGAGGCGAACGCTGTTACAACTAGGCAATCGGAGCGGCCACAAATAATGTACTTGTCACTGTTTTGATTACGTCATTATATGTTTTTCACTTTTCTTTTCAAAATGAATTGCAATTGAAATGGCTATTCTAAAAAGAAAATGTAATCCTGGTAGATTACGCGGTTAAACTGAATAAGTGGTTAGCGTTAATTGTTGATGTCTATCAAGGGACCAATTCTTTGTTTTTAATTGATGCTGTGGCAATATTGACCATGTAGACAAGAAAACAACTAAACTAATCAAACCAACTTTTAATGGTAGACATGTTGCAATATACGTATGGGTGATCGATCATAATTAGAACTCGGTAATCTTAGATTTTAGAGCGAACGTATGTTTGGAGAAAACCATGCAATTTCACACGAACTAAAAGGATGCGGTCTTGAAAGGCTAACCATAGCAAAACAAAATACAAACTTTAAATGAGACCAGAATATTCGCCAGGCTCTGCAATGTCTGCTCCAAACGTGTTTAACTAAACAGTACTTCGAAAGGTAATGTATTTACTCTGTCAATTAGCATTTGCGTCTCGTTATACAAGGACAACGCTGCTTTATTTCATTTTGATCTACGTTCTCAACTTGCACACACTTTACATCATAAAAGAACAACATTGCTTTCTTGATGTTGATGCTATTCATCTGATGATGTTTGATCAGATTAATTTCGTTTCCTTTTTAATTTTTATTCTGAAAGCATAAACAATTTTTGCGCAGTTGAAATTTTAAATTTTCTTTGATTAGACATACTTTATTTCTTTACAAACGCTATTTCGTCTTGTCTGTTGTGAATAAGTAAATCGATTGACCCTAAGCAAAAACAAACTTTAATGGCCACGCCATTAGTGTCATCACTATAATCTCTAACAACGATTTTATTGATTTATAGTATACAAAATAAATTGTCCTTTTTTGATAGTCACTAGTGTCATAAAATTAATGTCATCCTTTATGTATTTTTAAACATATGTTTTGTCTCAACATGCACATACAAAATATGGTATCTGTCACGAGCGGTCTCATTCAAGCATTCTATATGCTTTCAGTTTGTAATACAATTCATGCATGAATAAGTTGCTTAGCTCTGACATAGTAACCCTACTGTATATTGGTTTTGTTAAATTCATTTTGATCTTCTTTTCCGTGGAATTAATTTCTCCGAAGCTAGAGATAGTCTTGAAATTCCTTATGTACATGTAAAGGAATATTCAAATCCACTTCTGAATGCAGTTAGTATATCTCTTACAGATTAGTCGAATCTTTTCTAAAAAAGCTAAAGATTTGTTTCCTTTTTCTTAACCAGAATGTCAAACTTATGGACCAATAAAGATTCTTGGTGTCAAGGTAAATAACGACTATCCTTGACATTGACCTTCGCACGCGATATCATTTCTTATTATACCCTCTTTTTCCAGGTAGTATTGCGGATTTGCTTAAGTATACCTACAAGTTACCATGTTATTTGTCCCTTTTATTTCAATCGCAAGTATCAGGAACATGTTATATTATGATAATAATTCTAATTCTACACATTATCTCTTTAAACCTGTATCATGTTCTAATCAGGAAGCAACACAATTGTAAGCAGGAACTAATTTGAGGTTTTGATACACATATTTATTACTTGTGTCGCATAATTTTATCGTATATCTTTATATATTAGAGCAGCAAAGAAGTGGTCAACAGACTTGATAGCTGGCGTCTGAGACAATGGTCAACGCTCCTCCAACTGTCCTTTCTCAAGCCCACATTACCAATGAAAAACAGCCAACCTCATGTTTTTTTTAAACGACCCGTTGCGGTTGCCAGCAGGAAAATAAAAACTGAGAATGCCTAGCAAGCACTTACGTAGCTCATTTCTTCTATGGTCTATATAGTTTCTTTATTTTTATTTTTCATTTTGAAGATTTTTTTCTCATCACACATGTCCGATCAAAATGAAAGATTATAATAACGGCAAGTGTTGATGATTAGTGGTACTGTTTGCAGCCAAAACTCACAATTTGGAGCTTAATGTAAAATTTACTTTTACACACAGAGAAAGCGGGTCCGTTTTGCCTACACAATGGCGTTTGTGTCGAAAGGGTACTCAGTCCGAAGCCTGGCTTTGCCGTCCGTGTGATCGGGCGCATTACACACTAGCATTTTTACGACTATATGGTCTTAAACTAAGCAACAGAAAGAAGCAAAACGAACAAGTTTTGTAATAGGAAATAAATAATTTAATTCTCTCATATATAAAAATAAAACTTAAGAGGAACATATGGTTATTTGAATTAAATCCTAAATAATACTAAAATGTTCTATCACAAGTCCAAAAGAAGAGTGTTCTGAATGAATTCAAGGTCACGACTGTGCTGGCGTGGCAATATGCTTTAATGTGTTGAAGTGCGAAAGTTCTTGTGTTATGTATATTTTAATTTTAATTGTTTGTTTGGTAGTTTTTTTAAAACAATATTTCATTACATGCTATTTAATGTAACATTGTATGTTGGACTTGACCTTGTCCAAAACTGAATTAATTCCTGCTTGACCTGATTGACATTTTTTATTTTTTTCATTGTAAACAACTAATATAGAGTTGAATTATTCTATCTGTGTATGGGCTTAATATCGGGGTCATTATTAATAGAAGAAGTAAATATGTTTATTTGTGTCAAGGTTTTTGAATTTCCCAAGTGAATTTTACAGGATATTGTTTTTTGGGGGGTTTTTGCGGGGGGGGGGGTCTAAACATCAGGATCATTCTAGAAGGTTATTTTCCATTAGATAATGGGGGTTTTTTTAGAAAACTTAATACGGATATACAATACAGTGTATACAGAAAATGTGCCAGACAGTAACTTGTGCTTGCATCACAGCAGTAGATGGCAGTATGAATATTCATTTGAAAATAAGACTTTTGAAGTAAATAGTTATTAGTCTTGGGTATTTATTTTGAGATCCGACTAGTAAGGTGCATAGTATCCATTGCACAAGCACAACAAGCACACGTATTTAACAATTTACCCTATCCTTTGAGTCGCAAAGCAATGCAGCAACTCCGTGAGCAACTTGACGGCCGACGGCCAGGCGATGTAGTGCTTGGTCGGCTTAGACTGAGCAGCTGCACAGACCAGGCTCTGCTTCAAGAATGTGGCCGCTTTCATACTGTTGAGAGTCAAACATAATTTTTTTCTACTTTTACATCAAAAACATTTGGAAATATTATACATTTTATGTCTAAGTGCATGAACATTGGTCATTCAAAATGCAGATATCATAACGAGAATAAACGTCATATTTTAAGCATACGGAATGGTGTGTAAAGTAAAATGGAACAACCCTTGCCAGTGGACTGGTCCATAATTATTTTACATAAAAACATAATGTATGCCACTAAGGGTTATGTAATGATGACTGAAGATAACAGTAACCATTTACTGGCCAATCGCATTTCAGAAAAGTTGCAACAAAAAATCATCTGAAACGAATATTTTGCACTGGTGTTTAAATCCCAATAACATAGTAATTTTGCAGAAACGCTGAATACTCACTGTGGTTCTTTTACTTTTCATATTTATATTTGCATTATTATTATTATGGATATTCTTATTCATATGGATATCTTGTCCATCTCACCGTAATTGAATAAACAATATGCGCTGAAAGCAAATCGTACATTGCCTTTTCCATTTTAAAAAACGCGAATTGATAATAAATGAAAGGTCCACAACCTCGCCCCATCCCGCCAGGAAAGATAAACCTATTAAAACAATAGAATAGATGAGGAAACAGTTTCACGGAAACCACAAAACTTGACTGTGTAACGGTAATAGGTTCTCTTTATTAATAATAACTATTTTGTATTCCTACACGATGACTAGTAGGAATAACTCGTGTTTTATTCCCGCTCAGTTCAGTCCAAATCATACTAAAACTGAAATAGTACTCTTGGCGATGGTTTCTTAGATTATTGAATTTCACATCTGAAAACGTACAGCCGTTGCTACTCTCGATCCGAAATGATAGTATTACAAGATATGTTTAGATAGTTACATAAAGTTGATATTGCGCTATTCGATCAAATCCACATGCACAAAAAAGGCAAAAGCGACTGGGCAATGTACAGTTTCAGTAACAGTTGCTGGTCCTTAGTAGCATCATAATGGATTTAAGGTAGGTCTTATTGTGTGGTGTCTCTCTCAGTCAAAGTCGGAATCTTTAGGGCGATCTTGATTTGAATGTTTGGTTTCAATTCGTTTTGGTTAAGTACATATGAGGTTAAGAAATATAAAACTTCTCCAAAGAATTCAAAAATGTTATCTCCAAAATTAAAGACCCAATGAATTAAAAATAGAATTGAACCATATCTTGCTAATTTAAGATGCTCAAATCCTTACTGGAATTGAAGTACTTTGATTTACATTGCGATCATACACGGTTGTGCTTGAAGCAGATCTTCAGTGGCGCTAGGGAGAGTCTATGCCCGAGATTTCAAATCTTTTCCAAGAGCTCAAACGTTTGCACACAGGAAACTGTACGGAATCTTTATTTTTACATCAGCAATTAGTAAATATATAAATTATATACCAAGCACTTATTAAAAATATCATCGAAACAAGACATCACCTTTCCTCAAGCAGTTTCTTTCGGTACTTAAATTCATAGATTTAAGAAGAATTCCTGATGTCTCCAATGTAGAACGTTTCATCATTCTGTCTTTGGTTTGTGCAAACTTCAAAATCAATGACAACTGATTTTTGTTACGAAGACATGGTTTTAAATTGAGTAACAAAAAAGCAAAGTTTAACAAGTTATTTAATTTTCTAATTTATAAAATGAAATTGAAGATGAACTTAATGTATTGTGAATAAAATTCCAAATAATCATGAAAGTTCTATCACAAGTCCAAACACATAGAATGTTTCGAATGAATCCAAAGAATCTTGCATGTGCTGATGTACCAATAACCTTGAATGTGCCGACGTACCAGTAGCCCTTCTGTATCACAATGATGTAACCCAAGATGTCTTTTAATAAATCCATTATAATCCCAAGATAGTGTTTTAGTCCGAAATGTTAATGAGCATTTTGTAATTCCAACGAAAACTTTAAATACATAATTCCACTAAAATTATAACTGAACACAACTAGAAATGATTCCACAAAGACTAATGTTAAGATAGAAATGAATACTCTTGTAGATCTCAGCCTTATATACATCCCCCACTTGACTTTATGTAGCAATAATGTTTTCTGAAAACAAACTCAATCATCTTAAAAATAAATTACACCAAACAGTACACAAATGCTTGCAGAATCTTCTAAGGTCCAAAGGCCGTGTCAACACGTTAAAACAGTTATAAATTACCTTTATCTTAAAGTAAAATCCGCTATCATGGACCAAAGTTAGCTGCCTAAAAATAATGTTACAAACTCATTCACTAAAGTTAAGCACACAAGTGGATATACATAACAGTATCCCAGGATAAATACTGTATTCCCGGTATATAATCCAAAGGGAGATGTTTTCTTCATGAAGAAGTCAAATGTTACACTTTTGCAGAAATGAAGAATCTAGTCGGCATACCTTTGATCGTGCTTCTGTTGACAACCACCATGAATCTATGTAATGGCCAGTACGGGTTTGGTAATGGGTATGGAGGCAGCGGATATTACGGCGGATTCTTCGCTGGAGGGAGAGGTCTTGGGTTTGGTAGAGGGGGTTTCTATGGAGGAGGAGGAAGATAAGGACGAAGAGGATTCATTTCTGGATAACTAACAGGAGAATTTCTTGGATAAAAGATCTTGGTTAGCGAATTGCATTATTTCACTTAAATTTAATTGACCATGAATTTCAAAGGCGGTTATCTTAGGGGCTTAAATCTAGTTCGAATATTATGATATATATATATTTAACAACCGACTTCTGAATAGATTGTTCCTTTATAGCAATATTTTGTTTTGAATTTTAATCACTGGTATATCTTTTTTATAAAATTTTATCAATAAACATAACTCTCAAAGTTTCAGTTTGTATTTTATGTATGTGGGAATTTGTGCTACATTTATTGACTATAAAAACAACTGAAGTATCATCATATGTTAAAAAACTCAAGAATTACCATAAAGTTTAAAGTTTTCGATTCCAATCATTAATTTCGTCTTATTGTTTACTTTTGATTTGTCTTTATTTAAGGATGAACTAATACAAATAAAGGATTTTAAGGCCGCCTTTTCCTTACGATTGCATGTTTAAACGATTCTAACACCACTTGTTTCACTTTTTCTATGTCTTATTTCAGATTCAAAGATCAACACGAAGGGCGTTTTAATTTTTCATATGTATCTCGTTCATTTGATTGCATTTTAAGATATATGCAAATAAAAAAAAAATAACATTTTCCGTGATTTGTATTTTTTAATGGGAATTAGTGTCAGAAAATTTTATACAAATAAATGAGCGTCTTGATTTTAATTCGTTCCTTGATAAGCGTTTCCTTGTATACGTTTCGCATTAAAACCACATGATAAATTCAAGTTCTGAAACAACTCTCTCTCTCTCTCTCTCTCTCTCTCTCTCTCTCTCTCTCTCTCTCTCTCTCTCTCTCTCTCTCTCTCTCTCTCAATAATAATATCTTTCCCTAGAATGCAAAGTGAAAATTTTAAAAGAAACTTACAACATTGCGAAATAAATCCAAAATAGTCAAACACGTTCTATCATTTAGTCCTAATGAATAAAGTTCAAATCAAATTCCAGTGGTGTTCGAAATAAGATCCAGCGCTGAAGGTGTTGATGTGCCTGTAGTCTTTAATGTCCTATAATATACCAGTCGTCTGAAGTGCGATGCTGTGCTGACAGTCTTCCAATTAATCACAATAACATTTGTCCATCCTCTCCTTTTCAATTCCTGTCAACTGCCGTTTTGAGTTTATGTTTAAAGTTGCACGTATAACATTGATAACCACGCAGTATTTGTAATATTTTAATATCTGTTCTATAAGCATGTAAATACTTATGATAATAAACGATTGAATTTAATCGAATTGAAAAATGTGATATCGCCACTATGGCGATGTTATTTTCTCCCACTTATATATTTCAATATCTCATTATGAGATATGTATATACAAAACATTATCTCTTGATTTCATAACGAGGCCTTAAAACTGTATTGCTTATAATATGAGAGATTCCTTTTCATGCTGAGCAGATTTCTTATCGCAAAATTTCACACCACCATTATTACTGATTTCGTGAAGGAATGCACAGGCTGGTCAGCGTAGCTTGCTCCTGACTCTGGAACTAGCTTCTGTGTTATGTCCAATCATCGCTATTTTTATGCTGTGTTTTTAGTTCAGAAAGCCTTTATTTTGTGATAAACTGCAAATTTTTTGTCTTAAGACCCTTCTCGAGAAAAAAAACCATCAATTTGCAACAAAAAAGAATATAACTGCTAAATTTTAATTGTTTTATTTTTTTAAATTTTGTAATCAAGCAATCCATTGGATAAATCCCGAGCATAAAATAATATTTATTTACATTTCATCAAAATTGTTATCTTCAAGTTTTAAAAGAAATATTACATCGTATATTCCTGACAGTTTAATATCGTCACCGTGATCGTTAGTTTTCTATTTTTTAACTGCAATTGCTCATTGTTACACTTAGAAAAAATTATGCTAAATAAAAGTTTAAAAAATACAGATTTGAAATACAACAATAAAAACATTGCTAACAAAGAGAAAGAAAGGGGGAGAGTTCGACGGACAGACTTAAGGAGGGATGCACACATGCGAGACTTAAGAATTAAGTGTGTGTGTGTGTGTGTGTGTGTGTGTGTGTGTGTGTGTGTGTGTGTGTGTGTGTTTTATAAAAGGTATACAGGCCAGCATTTTTGCATGGATGTAAAACTAAATCATAAAAGCAAATATTTGAATAAATTTGTTTCTTTGCTTTTAAATGAATGATATAATAATCTACAAAATGATAGTACAGGCAAAAATACATTTTCAACACTATGCCTGAAAGTAAGGTAAAAATACCAGAAAGTCATTTCACTGTCTCGTTGTGTGGAGAGAATATAAGAGAAAATCATGCACAGTATTGTTTCTGGGCTTCAATTTATTAAAATACAGCTACGCAATTAATCATTTCTCGTAACAAAGCTTGGCCATTTAGAGCAAAGTGAACAACGCAGTGCTAAATGTTCTCTATTGATAATAAAATTGACTACGTAACTATTAGTCGGTGATTACCTTAGAAGCTTCACTTAAAAGAAACAATGTTCGAATGACAATAATAAAGTGATCGTAAGTTGTGAATCAATAATTTGGAAAACGTATCAGTTGAAACATAATTAAAACAATAACATAATCATTTGCGCCAGCACATATGGGCATCGGGGTGGAGGCAAGTGAACCCCGGATTTCACCTCTAAACATACTGGCCTACATACGTAAAACTTAATGGCTGACCAATACATGTTGCCCGCCCACCCACCCTTCCACCCCCGGGAAAAATGTCGGCTGGCGCCCTATAATATAATATAATATAATATAATATAATATAATATAATATAATATAATATATCATATAATTACTACTTCTGCTCACATAGTTTGTTGGCAGAAACTTTTTTAATGCTATAATTAATCATCCTTTTCCTGCCATAAGTTTAATATACCTGATTAATGGACATCAACTCGAATGTAAATGTCAGTGTCTGGATTCAGTGACAAATAAATGACAGACTCTTCACATTTCTATAAGTTCGTGCTTCACAACATTTGTAATGGTATTGACCGATTTTATGTGTGTATATAAGGGGAGATAATGACGGCCTTTCAACATATTCGCATGACCGTTGCTCTCAGAAGCAGATAACATTCCAATGTTTTCAGTTAAATTAACGAAAGGACTAGTCTTTTCTTAGTATAACGAGTTTTGGAGAATATTTTCAGTTTATATTTTTACAATCTTGGGTTTTATTGGCATCTCTTTTTTGAAGTCCAAAACATGTAAAAAGAACATAATTTTGGTAATTGTTATACGTTTAATAATTGTATATTTTTCACAATTATAATTTTACAAAAACAATTACTTGATACAAGGAAAACAACTTCTGTACAAACGCAGTCATATTTAGACAGTTTTTGTTTCATTTGTTTAGCTAATTCTTTCTCAGATTATCCCTCGACCATTCGTAGATGGTGCCACGGTATACGGAAAAGAGATCGTTGACATACAAACTTTTCGTAGCTTTTCAGTGAGCTACTTGTATGCACTTCACAAACAAAATTTCAGTAAAATTTCATTTGTAATGGGATATTGTCATTTACTGCAGAGCGGAAAAGAATACCAAAATTTTCTTATTCCAATATTCTTCGAATATGTTCGGATAGGATTCGAATATTCATCGATGCTAGGATAGGATTCAAATATTCATCGATGCTAGGATAGGATTCGAATATTCATCGATGCTTGGATAGGATTCGAATATTCATCGATGCTAGAATAGGATTCGAATATTCATCGATGCTAATTAAAGTTTCAAAACCATCATGGTTTCTTTGTCACCTTTTGCATTTATTCACACACACACACATGCAAACCTATCACCAACCGACCAAACCGCACTGAGAGTACTGTGAACTAAGTCATATAAATGTACTTAAATTACATTTTAGGGGTTTTAATGTAACTTGTTTGAGGACTCAGACTGAAAATCGAATGACTGTAGATGTTATTTTCCCTGTTTATCCTTAAACTCGGTACAACCATTATTGTTCTTTTATTGCTTAGGATG
>JAECUM010038906.1:0-12773 GCA_016617855.1 Megalonaias nervosa | reverse complement strand
TGGGTTTCATAAATGCATACGTAACAAATAAAGATCTGGAAAGTGCATTTTTAACTGTAATTAAGTAGTTGTGAAGAGAAATATGATGGTCCTTTCTAATGACACATGCACACTTGCCATAAATTAACGTCAAGAAACACTGTCTTTCCAATGACTTTCTTATATTCATACGTCTCAAGAAAACGTTCTGAGAAGTGCATGTTTTTCTGTCACTAAGAACATGTTAAAAGAAATAATGTTTTCCCTTTTACTAACAAATGCATGATTGCTCGAAATTGACATTGAAAGAATTAAAACATCTAATGAGTCTCTTAAACTAATACGTGTCACAAAACGTTGTCAAAAGTGTATGTGTATCCATCCTTAAGTAGTTTGGAAGAGATATAAAGGTTTCATTTCCACTGAGAAATGCATATTGCCAGAAATTGGCTTCAACACTCACGATACATTCAAATTATTTCATAAAAGAATCTGTGTATCACAAGCGCACTTGGAACTGATATTATGTCGCTGTGAAGAGTAATAGAGTCCCTTTGAACATACGTTGTTCCTGAATAACTGCATGAGTAACTGTCAGCAAGTAGATGTAAAGAGTTGTAATGGATTCCCTTCTCCTGACCAAAGCAATATTGAAAGAAATGGGAGTCAAACGTCTCCAACTATCCAGTGAGGTTTGTAACTGCATAAGTGTCAACAAAACGTTCTCAAAAGTGCATTTGTAACTGATATTAATAATTTGTGAAGATGAATCAAATGTACCTTTCTACTGACGAATGCATAATGCCAGAAATTTTCGTCAAGAGAAACGATCCATCCAAACAATGAAATTCTCAATTGCACACGTGTGAACAAATCGTTTAAAATAATGAACGACTAACTATCATTACTTGGATAGGAAGAGACATAAAGGGTTCGTCTCTACTGACAAAAGCATGATCGAGGGCAAAAGACCTCACAAGAGACGAGCCATCCAATGGGATTCATAAATGCAAAAGTGTGAACAAAACGTTATCGAATGTGACCGTGGAAACGTCATTAAGTAGTTGCCAAGAGATAAAAAGAGTTCCTCTCTACTTACAAATGCATGATTGCCAGACATTTGGCTTCAAGAGACACTTAGCACTGAATGAGTTTCATAAATGCATAAGTGTCAATAAAACGTTACCAAATGAGCACATGTAACTGTCATTAACCTAATGTCAATGGTTTCAAAGGTCCCCATCTACTGACAAATGCACGATTGCCACAAATTGGCGTCTAAAGACTCGAACTGTGCAATGAGTTTCATAAATTCATAAGTCTAAACAACACCTTATCAAAGGTTGATCTATATCTGTAATTTAGAAAATGTGAAGAAAAATAAAGGGTTCCCATCTACTGACAAATGCATGATTGCCACAAATTTACGTGAAGAGACTCGAATGATACAACGTATTTTATTCATACATAAAGGTCAACAATACGATCTCAAAAGTGCATTTTAGCTGTCGCTAATTAGGTGTGAAATGAAATAAAATGTTCCTTTATACTAACAGATGCATGAGACACGAACCTTACAAAATGGTTTATAAATGAAAATGCGTCAACAGGTTGATTTGAAAACTGCATGTTTAAATCTTATTCAGTAGATGTGAAGACACATAGAACGTTACGGAGAAATACATAATTGCCAGAAATTGGAGTCCAGAGACACGGTCCATCCAATGGGTTTCAAAAATTTATAAGTTTGAAGAAAACATTCTGAAAAGTAGATGTTTATCTGTCATGAAGTATGAGTGAAGGGAAACAAAGGGCTTCTAACTTATTAGAAACGCACGATTACCAGAAACTTGCGTCAAGATACACTAAACAGACAAAGTAGTTCATAAATGGAAAAGTTTCGACAAGAAATTCTCAAAAAGGACATTTTTAACTGACCTTAAGTATCTGTAAAGGGAAATAAATGGTTCCTTTCTACTTACAAATGTACGATTGCCAGACGTTAGCTTGAAGAGACTAGAACCATCCCATGAGTTTCATAAATCCATACGTGTCAACAAAACATTTTAAAACGTACATGGTAAAATGTGATTAATTTGTTGTGAAGAGGTAAATAATGGTTGCTCTCTACTGACAAATGCAGGATTGCCAGAAATTGGCGTCGAGAGACACGAGCCATAGAAAATGTTTCATAAATAAAATAGCGTCAACAAGTAGATCCCACAATGCATTATTAACGGTGTTGAAGAAGATGTGAAAAGACATGAAATAATACTTGATACGGATAAATGCATGATTGCAAGTAATTGGTGTCAGGAGACACCGTCCATCCAATGGGTTTCAAAAACTTATAAAATTCAAGAAATCCTTCTGAAAAGTGGATGTCTAACTATCATGAAGTAGAAGTGAAGAGAAATAAATGGCTCCAACCTACTGACAAGCTCACGATTGCCAGAAATTGGCGTCAAGAGACAGGAACGATAGAAAGTGTTTCATAAATGCAAAAGCGTCAAATTCTCAAAAGAACATTTTTACGTGTCAAGAAGTATCTGTGGAGGAAAATAAATCGTTCCTTTCTACTGAAAAATGATTGATTGCCAGAAGTAGGCTTCAAGATACTAGAACCGTCCAATGGGCTTCATAAATGCATAAGTGTTAACAAAACGTTTTAAAAAGTGGATGTTTAACTATCATTAAGTAGTTTTGAAGAGATATATCTACTCGCTAATGCATGATTGCCAGTTATTGGCAGCAAGAGACACCATGCATCTAATGAGTTTATTAAATGCATACCTGTGAAGGAAACTTTATCAAATGTGCATGTGTAACGGTCGTGAAGTAGTTGGGAATAGAAATAAAGGATTCCAATATACTGAGAAATGCATCATTCACAAATTGTTGTCAAGGGACTTGAACTGTCCAATGAGTTTGATAAACGCATAAGTGTCAAGAACACATTCTCAAAAGTGAATGTTTATCTGAAATTATGACGTTTTGAAGAGAAATGAAGTGTTCCTATCTACTGACAAATGCGTGATTGTCATAAATTGGAATTAAGATACAGGAATGATACATTGTGTTATACAAAGACATAAGGGTGATCAATACGTTCTAGAAATTGCATTTTAGCTGACAATAAATAATTGGGAAGAGAAATAAAATGTTCTTTTCTACTGTCAAGAGAATAAGTCCGTCAAAGGAGTTCCATCAGAAAACGTTCCAAAAATGGATGTTTTTACGTCACCAAGTAGCAGTGAAGAGAAAGAAAGTGGTTCTATAATGTGACAAACTCACAATTGGCAGAAATTGGCGTTAAGAGACACGAACCATACAAAGTGTTGCATAAATGCAAAAGCGTCAAGAAAAAGTTCTCAAAAGTACATTTTTACATGTGATTAAGTAGCTGCGAAGGGAAATGATTGGTTCCTTTCTACTGGCAAATGTACGATTGCCGTAAATTGGCTTCAGGAGACTCAAACCGTCCAATGAGTTTTACTAATGCATAAGTGTCAAGAAAACGTTTTGAAAAATTGCATGCTTAGCTGTCGTTAGTTGTTGTGAAAAGATAAAATGAGTTCCTCTCTACGGACAAATGCAGGATTGCCAAATATGGGCGTAAAGAGACACGAGGTATCCAATGAGTTTCATAAATGCATAAGTGTAAAGAAAACGTTATCAAATGTGCACGTGTGACTGTTATTAAGCAGTTGTGAAGAGAAATAAAAGGTACCTATATACTGACAAACTCATTGTCACAAATTGTTGTAAAGCCACTTGAACTGACAATTGAGTTTTTCTAAATGAATACGTGTCAACAAATTCTTCTGAAAAGTGGATGGCTATCGGAAATTAAGTAGTTTTGAAGAGACTGAACCGTTCCAATCTAGTCACAATTGCATAATTCCCAAAAGAGGGTGTGATGAGACACGAATGCTACAAGGTGATTCATAAATTCATAAACGTCAACAACACCTTCTCAAAATTGCATTTTAACTGTCAATGAATAGTGTGGAATAGAAATAATTAATATTCCATTCTACAGACAAATGGATGATTGCCAGAAATTGGCATCAGGAGACACAAACCATGCAAAACGTTTTATAAATGAAGAAGTATCTAGATGAAGATCGCAAAGGCGCATAGAAACTGACATTAAGTAGACAAGAAGAGAAATAAAATGTTACTTTATACTGACAAATGCATGATTTCCAAAAATTGGGTTTCATAAATTTGTAAGTTTCAGGAGAACGTTCTGAAAAGTGGATGTTTATATGTGATTAAGAGGCAGTGAAGAGAAATAAAGGGCTATCTACTGACGAACGCCCGATTGCCAGGAATTGGCGTCAAGAGACATTAATCTTACACAGTGGTGCATAAATGCAAAATCGTCAAGAAAACGTTCTCAAAAGCACATTTTTAAGTGTCATCAAGTAGCCGCGAAGGGAAATAAATGGTTTCCTTCTACTGGCAAATATATGATTGTACGAAATTGGATTCAAGAGACTAAAACCAGCCAATGAGTTTCATAAATGAATAAGTGTCAATAAAACGTTCTAAAAAGTGCATGCTTATAAGTCATTATTAAGTTGTAAATATATATAAAGGGTTCCTCTCTATTGACAAATGCATGATTGCCTGAAATTGGCGTCAGAGGACATGAACTATACAAGATGTTTGATAAATGAAAAAAAGCGTGAAATAGAAGATCTCAAAAGTGCATTTAAGCTGTCATCATGTAGATGTGAAGAGGCATGAAATGTTACTTTATACTGACAACTGAATGATTGCCGGAAATTGGCGTAAAGAATGACAAGAATGATTTGGGATCATTTATTTGTCAGTAAATAGGTAGCCATTATTTCTCTTCACAACTACTAAATGATTGTTACACATGAACCTTTGAGAACGTCTTTCTGGCACTTATGAATTTATGAAACCCATTCGATGCTTCGTGTCTCTTGACGCCACCTCCTGGGACTCGTGCTTTTGTCAGTACATTGGAACCCTTTATTTCTCTTAATGACATATAAACATGCACATTTCAGAACGTTTTCTTGAAACTTATAAATTTGTGAATCCCATAGGGTTGACAGTGTGTCTTGACCTCAATTTCTGTCAATCATGCATTTGTCAGTTTATAGTAACATTTGTCGACTCTTCACATCATCTTAATGGCGGCGGAAATGCACTTGTAAGATCTTCATCTTGATGCTTTTGCATTTATGAAACATGTCGTTAATTATGAGCCTATTGACGCCAATTTCTGTCAATTTTGCATATGTCATTAGAGAGAAACCGTTTATATCACTTCACAACTAATTAATGACAGCTAAATATGCACTTTTGAAAACGTTTTGTTGACACTTATAGATTTGTGAAACTGACTGGTTGGTTTGAGTCTCTTGAAACCAATTTCTGACAATCGTACATTTGTCAGTAGAAAGAAAAGATTTATTTCCCTTCGAAGCTACTGAATGGCAGAAACAATTTACTTTTGTGAACTTCCTGTTGACGCTTGTGTATTTATGAAACACATTCCATGGTTCCTGTCTCTTGACGCCAATTTCTGGCAAGCTTGCGTTTGTCTTTTGATAGGAACCCTTTATTTCATTTCACTGCTACTTAATGACATATAAACATCAATTTTTCAGAAAGTTTTCCGGAAACTTGTAACTTTAAGAAACCCATTGGATGGAACGTGCTTCTTGAAACCAGTTTTTGACAATCACTCATTTGTGAGTATAAAGTAACATTTTGTATCTCTTCTTATCTACTTAATGTCAGTTGGAATGCACTTTTAAGTTTTTCGTCTTGACGCATTTTCATTTATAAAACATTTTTTATATCTCGTCTCTCCTGTTGCCATTTTATGGCAATCATGGATTTGTCAGTAGAAATGAACAATTTAATTTTTCCTCACAACTATTTATTGACAGCTCAAGTGCAAATTTGGGATGGTATTGTTGACGCTGATGACTTCATAAAACACCTTGCATCATTTGTGACCCCTCACACCGATTTGTGGCAATCATGCATTTGTCAGTAGATAGGAACACTTTATTCCTCTTCACAACTACTTAATTTCAGATGAACATCCACTTTTGAGAAGGCTTTTTTTTGGCACTTATGCATTTATGAAGCCAATTGGACACTTCAAGTCCATTGACAACAAAGTTTGGCAATCATGCATTTGTCAGATTTTAGGGCCTCTTTATCTCTCTTCACAAATACTTAATGACAGCTTCACGTGCGTTTTGTTGACGTTTTGTTGACACTTATGTATTTGTAAAACTCATTCGATGCGTCGTGTCTCTTGACGCTAATTTCTGGCAATCATGCATGTGACTGTAGAGTGGGACAATTACACGTCTTGACATCTTATCAATCACAGCGAGTCAAGCACGTTTTAAGACGTCTCTTTACATCTACCTAATTTCAATACAAATGCACTTCTGAAATTTTGTTGTTGAGGCTTTTCATTTATCAAACATTTTGTATAGTTGGTGTCTTCTGGTGCCAGTTTGTGTCAATCATGCATTTCTGAGTAGAAAGGAATACTTTGTTTTCTTCACAACTATTTGTTGTATTGACGGTTTCTCTTGATGCGAATTTTTGGCAATCATGCATTTGTCAGTATAAAGTAATATTTTAAATCTATTCACAACTAATTATTGGCAGTTGGAATGCACTTTTGAGATCTTTTTCTTCACTGTTTTTGAATTATGAAACATTTTGTATGGTTCGTGTTCGCAAACGTGAATTTCAGCAATCATGCATTTGTGAGAAGAAAGGAACATTTTACTTCTCTTAGCAAGTATTTATTTACTGCTAAGACGCAATTTTGATAAGGTATTGTTGACGCTTATGAATTTACAAAACTCCTAGTAACATTCGTGTCTCTTCACGCCCATTTGTGGCATTGATGCATTTGTCAGTAGAGAGGAACCATTTATTTCTCTTCACAATTGCTTAGTTTCAGATAACATCCACTTCTGAGAAGGTTTCCATGACACTTATGCATTTATGAAACTCACTGGACAGTTTAAATCCCTTGACAAGAATATGTGAGAATAAGTCATTTTGTCAACATATGGGAACCCGTTTTTTCTCTCCACATCTACTAAGTGACAGTGACGAATGCACATTTGATAACGTTTTGTAGACATCTACACATTTATAAACTCATTCGATGCTACATGTCCCATGACGCCAATTTCTGGCAATCATGCATGTGACATTAGATTGGAATCCTTTATATCTCTTCACAACTTATTAAAGATAGCTAAGCATTCACTTTTGGAAACTTTTTGTTTGACATTTATGCATTTACGAAACTCATTTGATGGTTTGAGTCTCATGAAGCGAATGTCTAACAATCGTACATTTGTCAGTAGAAAGGAACCATTTATTTCCTTTCACAGGTACGCTATGACACATAAAAATGTACTTTTGAGAACTTCTTGTTGACGCTTTTGCATAGATTAAACACTTCGTGTGTTGTTGCCTCTTGACGCCAATTTCTGGGAATCGTGTGTTGTCAGTAGATAGGAGCCCTTCATTTCTCTTCACTGCTAACTGATTACATATTAACATCCATTTTTCAGAACATTTTCTTGAAACTGATAAATTGACGAATGCGATTGGATGGACCTTGTCTCTTGACGACTATTTCTCGCAATCATGCATTTGTAAGTATGAAATAACTTTTTATTTCTCTACATTTCTACTTAATGGCAGTTGAAATGCTCTTTTGAGATGTTCTTCTTGACGCTCCTTCATTTATCAAATATTTTGTACAGTGCTTGTTTCCTGATGACAATTTTTGGCAATCATGCATTTGTTAGTAGAAAGGAATATGTTGTTTCTCTTCACAACTTTTTTTGAGAGCTAAAATGCAATTTTGAGAATTTATTGTTGACCGTTATGTATTTATTAAACACCAAGTACCATTTGTGTCTCTTGACGACAATTTGTGGCAATCATGCATTTGTTAGTAGATAAGAACCCTTCATTTCTCTTCACAACTACTTAATTTCAGATAAACATCCACATTGGAGAAAGTTTTCTTGAAACGTATTCATATATGAAACTCATTGGACAGTTCAAACTCCTTGAGAAAAATTTGTGGCAATTATGCATTTGTCAATATATATGTACCCCTTTTTCTCTTCAGAACTACTTAATGACAGTTGCAAATGCACAGTTGATAACATTTTGTTGACACTTATGCATTTATGAAACTCAATATTTGTTTCGTGCCTCTTATCATCAATTTCTGGCAATCGTGCGTTTGTCAGACGATAGGACCCAATTAATTCGCTTCACTGTACTTAATGGTATATATTCATCAGCCGTTTAAGACGTTTTCGTAAAACGTAGAACTTAGGATGGACGCCAATATCTGCCAATCATGCATTTGTCAGTATAAAGTAACATTTTATGTCTCTCGACATCTACTTAATGACAGTTGATGTTTGCATTTGCGATCTCCTTTCTGACGCTTTATCATTGATGAAACATTTTGTCAAGTTCATGTCTCCTGACGCCAATATATGGCAATCACGCATTTATGGAAATTAAGATTTTATTTCTCTTCAGAACTATTTTGTAAAGATAACTAAAATGCAACATTGAGAAGGTATTGTCGACTCTTATGAATTTACCGAACACCTTGAATCATTCGTGTCTCTTCACGCCAATTTGAGGCAAGCATGCATTTGTCAATAGAATTAAAACCTTTATATCTCTTGACAACTAATAATGACAGCGAGACACGTACTTTTGAAAACGTTTTGTTGACACATATGCACATCTGAAACTTATTGTATGATTTGGGTTTCTTGAATGAAATTACTGATAATGGTACATTTGCCAGTAAAAGGAACCATTAATGTCCCTTCGCAGCTACATATTGAAACTGAAAAATGTACATTTGATCACTTCTTGTAGACTCTTTTTCTCTTATGAAACACTTTGTATCATTCGTGTCTGTTGACGCTAACTTCTGACAATTGTGCGTCAGTCAGTACAGAGGAACCCTTTATATCTCTTCAGAACTATTTAATTACAGCTAAGCATGCATTTTGTAAGACGTTTTGTGACAAGTATTCATTTATGAAACTCATTGTACAGCTCTAGCCCCTTTTACAAACATTTATGGCAATTATTCGTTTGTTAGTATATATTTGCCTTTATTTCTCTTCAGAACTACTTAATAACAGTTCCACATGCACATTTGATAACGGTTTATTGACACTTATACATTTATTAAACACATTCGATGCTTGATGTCTTTTGACGCCCTTTTCTGGCAATCATACATTTGTCAGTAGAGAGGAACCCTTTATATCTCTTCACAAGTAATTAATGACAGAGAAGCACTCGGTTTTTAAAACGTTTTCTTGACACTTATTCATTTATGAAACTCATTGGATGGTTTGTGTCTCTTGAATCCAATAACTGGCAATCGTACATTTGCCAGTAGAATGGAACCAATTATTTCCCATCGAAGCTACTTAATGGCACTAAAACATTTTCTTTTGAGATCTTGTTGTTGACGCTTCTGCATTGATGAAACACTTTGTATGGTTCGTGTCTCCTGACGCCAATTTCTGGCAATCCAGCGTTTTTCAGTAGATAGGACCTCTTTATTTCTCTTCAAAGCTACTTAATGACCTATAAACATCCATTTTTCAGAAACTTTTCTTGAAACTTATAAATTGATGAAACCCATTGGATGCGCCGTGTCTTGACGCCAATTTTTGGCAATCATGCATTTGTCAGTATAAAATAACATTTAGTATCTCTTCACAGCTATTTAATGACAAATAAAAATTTACTTTTGAGAACTTCTTGTTGACGCTTTTGCATTTATGAAACACTTTGTACGGTTGGTGTTTCTTCAAGCCAATGTCTGGCAATCTTGCGTTTGTCTTTCATGTATCAAACATTTTGTTTAGTTCGTGTCTTTTGACGCCAATTTGTGCCAATCTTGCATTTGTCAGTAGAAAGGAACATTTTGTTTCTCTTCGCAACTACGTAATTTCAGATAAAGATCCACTTTTGAGAAGGTGACTCTTATGCATTTATGGAACTCATTGGACAGTTCAAGCCCCTTAACAAGATTTTGTGGGAATCGTTCATTTCTCTGTAAATCGGTAGCCTTTATTTCTCTTCTAAACTACTTAATGACAGTTACACATGCACTTTTGTTAACGTTTTGTGGACACGTATGCATTTATGAAACTCAATCGATGCTTCGGGTCTCTTGACGTAAATGTTTGGCAATCATGCATTTGTAAGTAGAGGGGAACTATTTGTATCTTTTCAAAATTAATTGATCACAGATAATCACACAGTGTTTAAAACTATCTGTTGACACTTATTCATTTATGAAACTCATTGGATGGTTTGAGTCTCTTGAAGCCAATTACTTGGATTCGTACAGTTGCCATTAGTAAGGAACTATTTATTCCCCTTCGGAGCTACTTAATGACTATTAAAGATTTGTATAGTTCGTGTCTCCTGACGCCAATGCATGCCAATCTTGCATTTGTCAATAGAAAGGAACAGTTTGTTTCTCTTCACAACTTTTTATTGACAGCTAAAATGGAATTGTGAGAAGGTACTCTTTACTCTTATGAATTTCTAAAACACCTTGCATCATTCGTGTCTCTTCACTCCAATTTGTGGCAATCGTGCATTTGTCAGTAGATAGGAACCCTTTATTTCTCTTCACAACTATTTAATTGCGGATAAATATCCACTTTTGAGAGGGTTTGATTGACTCTAATGCATTTATGAAACTCATTGGATAGATCAAGCCCCTTGACAAGATTTTGTGGCAATTGTTCATTTTGTCAGTATATAGGCACCCTTTATTTCTTTTAAGAACAACTTACTGACAGTTATACATTCAAATTTGATAATGTTTTTTGACACTTATGCATTTATGAAACTCATTCGACGGTTCGTGTCTTTTGAAAGCAATTTCTGGAAATCGTGCATTTGTCGGTAGAGAGGAACACTTTATATCTTCTGTTCGTACAATAATAACAAGAGAAAAGGGTGAAGTCTACAAGCTTTGTATATTTTAACAAAATAATTTGTTTCCTTAGAAAACAATGTAGAAACTGGAAATAGGATATACAGATTGTGAATATAATCCCAAATTTAAACGTAAGAATGAAAAATATAAATCCTATCACTAAATAGTTCAAATAGAATCCAGGTTCGAATCTCGGCGACGTATAACTCCAAAATAAAATTCCACTGAATTTCTTTCTCCCAGAACTTTTTATTAACGGTACACTCGTTTGATTTTCTAGAGAATAAATTCTGGAATTATAAAAAATAAATGAACTTAAAAACCAATCTGGCTTCAACAAATGACTCCTCTCGATCCGTCAAGGTTTAAAATACAACTGAATAGATTTAATACCAATTTGCTGTTTTAAGCCTCGATTTTAGGTCACATGGTTCTCCACGCGATAGCCTGCGTAATTTACTAATTTAAACATCGCAATGAAAAGAATGAAAATTTGCACTTAGGTAAGAATAGCCCTATCTAAGTACCAGATTCACACTCTGAAATAAATTTAAAAATAAAACATTGTTTAATCAGACTACACGTAGACCTAAATGTCCTTGACAATAGCCAATCGTTTTCACGTAGTGTTTACACATTCTATGTACCATAGTGAGTTAAAAACAGTGCTAATGCAATATCTTTTGCGTTTTGGATAAACAGGATTTACTGAAAGAAAATATCGAATCCAGTGAAAATAATCATTACAGTAAAATGTAATGAAACAAAAATAAAAAAAAAAGAATTTTAAAACTAAACAAAAGCAATTTAATTTCATATACGTAACACTCCTCACAACTAACTTATCACAGGGAATCACGCACTTTTTAAAACGATTAGTTGACACTTATTTATTTATGAAACTCTTCAATGGTTTGAGTGTCTTGAAGTTAATTACTGGGAATCGTGCGTCTTTTAGTAGATATGACCGCTTTATTTCTCTTCACTGATACTTAATGACATATAAACATCCATTTCGCAGACATTTTCTTAAAACTTATAAATTTATGAAACCCATTGGCTTCACCGTATCTCTTGACGCCAGGTTGTGGCAATCATGCATTTGTCAGTATAAAGTAACATTTTATATCTCTTCATATCTACTTAATGGCATTTAACATGCACATTTATTAAACAATTTGTATAGTTCGTGGCTTCTGACACCAAGTTGTGAAAATCTTGCATTTGTCAGTAGAAGGGAACATTTTGTTTCTCTTCACAACTTTTTATTGACAGCTAAAATGAAATTCTGAGACGGTACTGTTGACGCTTATGAATTTCTAAAACAAATTTTATCATTCGTGTCTCTTTACGCCAATTTGTGGCAATCATGCATTTGTTAGTGGATAGGAACCCTTTATTTCTCTTCAGAACTACTTAATTTCAGATACACATCACTTGTGACTAGGTTTTCATGACACATATGCATTTATAAAACTCATTAGACAGTTCAAGTCCCTTGACTAGAATTTGTGGCAAGTATTCATTTTTCGGGATATTTTTAACCTTTATTTCTCTTCAGAACTACCTAATGACAGTTACACATGCATATTTGATAACGTTTTGTAGACACTTGTACATTTATGAAACTGATTCGATGCTTCATGTTTCTTGAATTTGTCAGTATAAAGTAACATTTTTTTATATCTCTTCATATGTTGTTAATGAGATTAGAAACGCACTTTTGAGATCTTCTTCTGGAGTCTTT
>JAECUM010038905.1:0-29757 GCA_016617855.1 Megalonaias nervosa | reverse complement strand
GTTTGAGGCGTTCTGAGAAATCAATGGAAAACGTATAAGGATCCATCACGCTGATTGCGAGACGGTAACAAAGTTGGATTTGTCAACAAAGGCCGGAAACTCATTGGTTCGCATACATTGTAACGCCTCACAATTTTATTCTATTTAGTCGTTGATTATTTAACACAGGGTGCTGCCACTGGACAAACACTCTTTTATGCTTCTGCAGTTGCAGTCTCCGATTGAGTGGAAATCACGTTGCTAAAGCGCTCAGTGCACTTCAGAGTTAATCAAAAACCAAGCGGGCTTGTTGATTTTACCTTGTCTCTAAGAAAGCACGCTTAGTAGGATATGAAATGCCTATTAACATTGACGGACGCTGTACAACTCGACGCGAGCAGTTTGCTTCCAAAGCGGATTTGACTGAATGTAACAATCAGTGATACAAATCGATGATATCAAGGCCGTGGTTGGTAATACCAGAACTACAGCGATGAAGGACCACCAAAACCAGTATTTTACCCAAATGACCTATCACATGTAGATATTAATGGGTTTTGTCCCAGTGGTCTCTTTAGACTTGCTTCGGATCGATCTGCATATTATTTCTTTATAGCGTATACGTCTACTATTGCATGGGATCTCTTGGTATTCGATTAGTAGCACAATGATAATCATTGGAAGATGATCATAATACTCTTGAAGTCAAAATATTAGAATCATATGATTCTTTATTCAGGTCAGATCCCAATGACAAGTCACTTAAACCTTCTTTGGCTGCAGGCTCCTTTAAGATCAATAAAGACGAAGGAATAGTGATACGTGTGCTAAATATTGTGGATGAAACGGTTTTAACCGTCTTCGGCGTGTGTGTTTAAGATTTGCTGTTACGTATTGTTATTCATATCTATTTTATGTATGTATGTATGTATGTATGTATGTATGTATGTATGTATGTATGTATATGTATGTATGTATGTACATAGTAACAGAATTACTGCACACTTCAGGTTTGTAAGAGATTCTCAGAAATACCACCAGTGAGATGGAGGATTCTCAGATGGTTTTGTGAAGACTGAAAGTGAAATACCATAAAATTTGTCCAATCAGCATTGTGTAGTAGTAAATATAAATTCAGGACAAAATAATTTCACTATTTCCAAATTTATCAACTAGTAATAATGTTACCTGTCACGTTGATTTGGTGCTGATGTAGGTTGCTTCTGGTGATCCTGATACATGCAGGAAGAAATGTTATTTTTCAGGCTCCATGGTTGTTTCCCCATGCGCAATAAATGTATCAGTTTATCTCGCGCACAGCGTCGACAATACTAATAATTGCCACAGAAATTGAAGATAATATTTGTTTATCTTATCTCCCCTTCATTAATTGTACAATGTATTATATGTAAGTATTATTTCTATCGCCATCATAGCATTTGTAATTGTTCTGTTAATGTATTCTTAACGGTAAGTAGGTTTTATGGCAATAAAGTTCTTCTGTTTTACACAAAAACATATAATAGTTATATAAAGTTAGACACGAACAAAATGATGGAAAGTTTTATAAATATCTTCCCATGTACGGCTGAGTTACGGATTGTGCATGTGCATAACCATGTTTCACTTCCATCCCAGTGTATCTATGGTGTGGTATTGAAAAGAAAACCAAGTTCCACTTTAACCCCAGTGTGTGGATGTTGTAGTATTGAAAACATGTTCCTCTTAGCCCAAATATATGTATGGTGAAGTATTGAAAAGAAAGCAAGACGATTATGATAGATTTTAGATATATTTTAAAAGATGCACCTTATTTTTTTTATTTATTTATTTTTTTTGTTTGTTTGTTTGTTTTGTTTATTCAAAGGAAACAGTTTGGTTCTAACCAAAATCCGGAAAACTGTTGACCAGTACTATCATATCTTTCTAAACTTCAAGAAAAGCAAACTGGGCTTTCTGCACGTCATCATAAGCGCCTCTCACGATAAATCTTGAGAGTATCATGTAAAAAATACAGCTGTGAGTTTCAATATTGTTAAAAGAATAGTATTTAAGTATCTGTAATTTTGAGTTAAACAAAGATCACAAAACAAATATATATATAAAAAAAACGTTGTCTGTAATATCTTGAGTTTAAAATATACATTATTTTATTTTTTAAACCCCTGCATGATAAGTATAGTCGTGACACACTTGCTCTGCACTTATGCTGCAGGTTTGATTCCCAGCTCCAGTTTGTGTGAGGGTTATACGGTTGCTCATCAAAGGTATTTGGTTAACTAACGGTACACTTGAAATAAATATTCGTTCCAAGAATAGTATTATCCAGTAATGTATAGAACATATTGTAGTATTTTTATTTTGCTCTTAAACCATCGCACCCCTCCCGATTTCTATGTCTCAGACTAAATTAATGCATGATAGATTCTTATTACTTTCGATGATTAGTTGTTGAGAAAGCAAACTTCTCTTTATATCTTGCCTTCAAGGGCTGGGGCACTGGGTCAGGAGAATGGATCTGGATTGGTATAATTGATTAAATGCAGTGACATTTTAGTCTAATATATTTTATATGTCAGTTTAGTGCAATAATAATAATAATAATAATAATAATAATAATAATTGACAAGACTCAACTCTCCAAGATGAATGTAAAATGAATGGGTGATTGGTGTAATTACAAGAACTATTATTTTATTTAAACAACTGTACCACTGTTAAAACTACAGCTAACAATGATATTGCTGTTGATGACGATGATCATACAAGTTACTACTTTTGCCGTTTCTACTCAGGACTATAAAGCAGGCCTTGAGTTGCCATCGTTGTAACCTTCGAAAAACTTGAAAGATCAAACTTTGTAGAGAATTCAAGAATCATGCGATTGTGAAAATGGAACTATGAAAGAAACAATAAGTACACGTCTGAACAGTTAGTACTGAGCAAACGAGTTCAGAAACTGTTGTTACATTATAATGTGACGACATCCTGGAATAATGTAAAACAACAACAACAACAACAAAAATTTAAAAACAAACAGGTAGATTCAATAAAAATAAAACAAGCAGGTTCACTTCGTTTCGCAGAAAATGTTCGTCTCTAAGTATCTCAAATGTCTTCCGAGTCTTGCCTTGTAGTCTTGTAGATCAGTGAGGACGCATAGTATAGAACATTCGATAGGGTTGTTCTGAGTTGCGTTTGATGTTGCTAATTTATAGGGTTATCCTAAGTTGTGTTTGTGGATGTTAATTGATATAGTTTTCCTGAGCTGTGATTGAAGTTGCAAAAGTCTATGTCAGCCTATTTTGAGAAAAGCAAACTGCATATTGTTGGATCAAATGATCATTTTATTCTGCGGTTGTCTTCACTGATACGTCGTCTATTCTGAGAGAGCATGGAAAGACCCAGTAGATATTGTCCATTACGTGCTTTACTTGAAGTGGTGTCCAGTCAGGCTGCAGTGGTTGTGTGCAACATATTTCCTTGCCGATGGGAAGAGAATATCGAGAGATTTATTTAAGTGAATAACTTCTAAGAATTGTTAAATTAAAAAAGAAGTCGGATCTATGAAGCCAAAAATTGTGTGCATATAGATAAAAGCTGCAGCATGAGTAGACACTGAAGATAATGCCGATATCTTGTTGCTTAAATGGAGTATGGAGACTACCAGACTGGTTATTTAAATGGAAACAGATAATTCAGATGATGTCTCTAAAGTCAAGACCCTCTATACATTTCAAGCCCGCTTACATGTTTGTTGTTAATGGGTTTAACATAGTTCAAACCAAATTTTCAAGTCCACTGAATAGTTGCGAAATTTAAAAGGGATGAAAATGTGTGTTTTTGAAGGTCAGCATCGCATTGACCTGTGTGTGTGTGTGTGTGTGTGTGTGTGTGTGTGTGTGTGTGTGTGTGTGTGATTTGGATTTTTAGCGTAGTTGTAACAATTTTTCAGTCATATCGCTACGATGTCTTCAGTGTGGCAGTTTATAGTGATATCCAGCACTGGAGCATCATGCCGCATACATATAGCATGATGTCCCACCCGGTAACGTTATCCTGACACAAGGCCGACCAGTCCTAACACTAACCTCTTAATACTGAGTCCCTAGCGAGGCAGCTGTTAGTACGTTTTTATAACTCTTTGGTATGACTCGGCCAGGGTTCGAACCCGCGACCTCCGAGACTGACGCTCTAACCACTAAGCCACCGGAAGACCTTGACCTGGAACCCTTTTAGTTAGAAAGGTCATTATCGAGTTTGTTACGTAAATCTGGTACATGTGCTGGCTTGAACAAGATTCAAGGCAAAAAAGTACTAATGGCAATTTCTAAACGGGGTGCACGAACGTTGCCTCTAGAAGGTTGCTTGTTTATGAATTTTGCTAAGGCACGAGTATCCGTGTGGAAAAAAGATAAATTTTGTACTCGATCTTCACCCGAAATATCAACAGCAAGAACAACGAGGAATGTTTCCCAAAGTGTAATGGTTTTATTTGCCCTGTCTTAATCCCAAAGTCCATAAAAATAATGCGCGCCAAGGACCACACCGTATCCATGTGAGTCATCTGTGTACAATTGTCAAATGTCACCCAGACCAAAGATTTCCAGTTAAAATGATTTAGACAGGTGTCCCAGGCCTAAACTGCGAGAATGATCATCCTTGGAGCCAAATATAATATTATTAATTCAATAGACCACCATTCTCACTTAAATTAATTCATATCGAGGCAAAGTGATGGTTATCGATGGGGCAAAGGTGTGCTATTAATAACATTTTGTTGCTATCTACGATAGAGAATTTGTAAAACCATTATCTTGCAAACTGAACTACATTTCCATGTATACGCATCTATATTAATCAAAAACATGTTTTGCCAAACATACTCAAAAAGATGGTAACGAATGGACAAAAGAATAATGCCAAAAACATTTGATTTTCTGTTTATGCCACCCCAGACATTGCTGCCAGATGCTGGGTGAGATGCTGCCATCGCGAATAAGAGTCGCACGTGACCCCGTGCTTGTTTTCGATCTGCGGAATTACATACATTGCACAAATTGTCCATGATGAAAATAATTTATAAAAACTTTGATAACAAATTTGAAAAATATTACTTATTTAAATGAAAGTTAGTTACGGTAAGTACAAACATGTCATTGCGGTCAGCAAGAAAACACAGTGAATACAAAAATTATTTATCTCAGATTAAATAGGAACATTTTTCTCGGTATATCAAATATTCTACTGGCGATCGTTAACGAGTATCAGTTTATTTTACAGACACTTATTAATAGCTATTTTTCGTTAAAGAAACCGCAGCAAATTGCGCCTGTCATTAGTGGTCCAATTAAGGATTAAAGATGACATTTTCACTTTTATTATAAATGAACGATAAATATTACAAATATTACATAGGAGTGGCCGCCTGTAGTCTATGTTTCAAAACGGTTTAGAGGCATTGTCTTCTTTTAGTGGTATTTTAGCCTTTCTTTTAATGCTGGCCCAACGGTCCCAAACATGTGGACATCAACTTAAGGAGATCACATCTAACTGTGCCTGTAATTAACAGTCCAATTAAGGATGAAAAAGAGGACATTTTGTGTAATGAAAGGCACGTGCTTTAGAAAAAAAAAGAACATAACAAAACATTATTGGAAACAGAATCATGATCTGGTCATGCATATAGGCGTATGAATCAAGTGCAAAGTTCTATTACAGAGAGAGAGAGAGAGAGAGAGAGAGAGAGAGAGAGAGAGAGAGAGAGAGAGAGAGAACATGGATAATTGATGTAATGAAATACGTTGCCCAAAACGACATTCTGACAATTCTGGTATATTTTCTTCCTTCATATAGAATTATTTTCGATCGACCATTTTCAGCATATATTTTACACATTAAGTCCCAAAATGTTTTATTAAATATTCCTCCAATTAGATACCTCTTTTTAAAATGTAAAAATTTTGCTTTGTTTTTGTTTTTTGTTTTAGTTTGATTGTTTTTTGCATTTGTTGTGTTTTTTTTTTTTACAAATCAAACAAAATTATAGCAAATGTATTATATATAATAATTATTTATTTCTTAATATGAACAACAATAAAAATGAATCATTGCAAACCCATTGTAAATTTTCAGACACATAGACACACATATCATTCGGCAAATAATAATATCAAGTGGGACAGATATTTTGTCACTCTTTCTCTTCAAAAACTCAGTTATAAGTGGAACCATATAACATTAATTTATAAAATAACAAACTCACTACTTTGCAATCAGTTACATACATTAATCAGTCCAATGATAAAACTGATGATAAGAAAAACGATCATTGAAGAGCACCTACTTCACGAAGTGTAAATAATTAATAATTTTATTAAAACCAATTAAAGGTACCATTATTAGTATTAATCTAATTTAATATTGTTGACATTACAAACACATGAAACATTTTATTTATATTTTTCCACATTTGCACAATGCATACATGTACCTATTTAAACTAGAATAACTGCACATTCGTACACTCTTATGCTTTCATCTGCAAGTTCAATACATAAATAGTTAAACACGCAAATTACGCACATGCACATACACGAACTAAATGCATAACATTTGCATAAAATTTTTATTTAGATTAAAAAATAATAATATAAACCATAATTGTAAACACTACAAACATACCATATGCATATGTATAAGTAGTCACGAATGGTCTTTATGAATATTACTGAACTTACATGGAATTTTTATACACTATCTTTGTTAAAGCATGGTGGACCATATCATTCCACATATGTGCTCCGATCGGTCCCGGTTGACAGTGGACCGAATCGTCCAGAGGCCGAAATCACCAGCAACCGTTACAATGAGATGTTAATTCTTGTACAGTCATATCTCCGTCCCAGGTATAAAGTCACGGCTATCTGCATTACACTCTTCCTCATCTTGCGAAGCTGCGTTCATCCATTCCAAAGTTCAGGCTGCATAAACCGCTTGTGAACATTTCAAAAAGTAGACTAGCAACTCAGTTTGGGCATCCAAGTAACAGTTGAAACGACGAAAATGCCAGCTGTGTGTATCGAGAAATATGTTTTGACTGCGTTGTTGTGGCACGATGTTCTACTGTTACAGAATGTATCAAAATTTCTTCTTACTTACAGAAAAAAAAAATCATATACCAAAATAAGAAAGTACTTACATCACAAGACAATAATCCAAGCATGGACTGGTCAAAGGTTAAACTTTGATGGCTCCAGACACGAGCTTGAACAATATTTTACAAGAAGGTAAATGTAACCTATCTGAGTACAATATTTCTGCAAAGATGAACTTTGAAATCCCACTGATAACGAACAAATTTTTGTCAACTTAGGATCAGAATCCATCTGCAAAAACAAAATTACAAGATAAAAGAATTTTGATGACTTCTTGCTCATACAAGAGAGCTGAACAATTATTGTCATTTATTATTTGCTCATGGACAACAATTATAGTAGCGGTTAAACATAGTCCAGCAATCGACTGGCAGGATTTATTCTGCTCTCCCATCTTGTCTGAAAATTTTGTCTCAACATCCGTCACTTTGTCTCTGACCAACATTTGAGCAACATCAGGTAAACTTGTTTCTTCTGGAAAAGGTTCTAGGTCAGAAAAGTATTGTGTTCACCGAGGGAGCTCCGAAATTTTATTAAGATTGGATGACTGTTAAGACCAATAGGTTGGCCGCTCAAACTCATCTTCAAAGGTTCGGTCACAATCTCCATAGCAAGCTAAACAAACCGTCATTACTTTGCTTAAGACAATCGTGGTGAAAGACATTATCTCTTGTTCTATCCATGATGCGAAAGATTGGTGACACGTTGATCGGGTATGCCCCTTGCCAAGGTTGCACAACCTGGATTTTCTGGGAAGCTATGTTTGAAGAGTCAAGTTTTTACACTAGGTCCCCAACATTATATAAGTGTTCGGCTTGTATCTGACCTTAGTCCCAATGATGGCGGAGATGAGCGCCTTGCAGAGGCTTACGGGCTAGATGGTTAGCTTCATCTAGGCTCTTTGCTAATTCATGAACCCACTTATCTGGTTTTACTTTTAGTCGGAAGAGATGAGGTAGACACAATAACAAATGGACTGGAAGAGTCGTTTCTTGCCCCAGCATTAGTCTTTTGAGGGTGAAACTCGTCTATTAATGTACTGTTCAATGCATGGTCGATGCAAGTAATTGAAGGTTTCGATCCATCTATCATTTGTCTCTGTGATGCAGTGAATCGTTTGTAGAATCAAGATAACGTTCCACTTCCCCTATTAAAGAGGGATGATATGGTGTTGTCCTCATTTTGGTAGTCTCCAAGGTATCACAAATTCCAGTAAACACTGCGATCCTGACTTGTGTGGGCCTCACCAGAACAACCAAAGGCTCCTATAAAGTAAGCAAGAGATGGTTGCAATACAGTCAGGACAGTTTGGTCTGGGGTTGAGATAATGCATTTTGGAAACTGATCTGCCATCGTGAGAATATTATGACACAAGGGCTCATAATGTCCACGTGGACCCTCTCCATAGGGAAGCCAGTAAAAGAGAAGTTTGAAGCACCATGGTTGCTTGTTGTTATTGTTCATTATAGACGCAGCGACTCTTCACATAGTCCACACAGCCTTTGGCCATGTTATACCACAAAAAATACAGCTTAACCAGCTCAATGTTTTTTGTCAAATATGTGTGCCGACTTTAGCATCATGACACTGCGAAAGTACATATGTGCGTAATATATCTGGTACTGCAAGACAAAGGTCTATGTCTGGTCTTTTTAACCAATGGTAGAACATAGCCCCCGTCCAGACAAATAGCTGCACATCTACGATGACCTATTGGTAGGCTGTACAGTTTCAACTTTTAGGGCTTTGTTGCTGTTTTATTTCCAGCCATTAGATAATTGGTGATATTCCAGCCATTAGATAATTGGTGATATATCTCTGTACTGTAAATGTATGCTCCGAATATCCAAGGCAAGTGCTCCCTGCAATAACGTCACACACCATAAAGCAATTCATTAAGATGTGATACAGCGTGATTGTAATCACAAGTAATGGTGTCGTCAGAAATCCTGCTCATACTATTCGCAGCATACTGCTTCCTACTTGTCCATATCAAACTGTGCTGGTTCTTTCATCCCGCGTACCATCTGGCCCCTAAAAGCTAATGTGAATAATCCAGACGAGATTTATATAGACTGTCCGTGCTACAAAATGCCATTCAAGTCGTTACAGCCCAAAATATCAACACAATTTGACGATGTCAACAAATCTTTTCTTCCAGTACAATATTAACGACGTGATATCAGCAAGACAAGACTACTGTAACAGATAACGTTATCAGCACCCAGTTGGATCAGGGAAAGCACGGTCCGAAGAATGTCTGACACTTCCGTATAAAGTATAAATTCCCTTTCAAATTTACATTAGGATTGGCAAGAAGGTTACGCAGGAGCCTTTTTTATCTTCAAAGTGAATCTTTTTGCACAGAAAGTTCATTTTACTACAAGATAGCTCATACAACACAGGCGGTCAGACCAGCACAATCTTGAATATATTATACAGAGGAGCCTCGTTAATCCAGACTCCGTTTATTCGGAAACCTCGCTATCCGGACATAATTCAACGGGAACGGAATTTCTAAACTTTAATTTGCTCCGTTAATCAAGAAATCCACGTTCCAGATCCGGAAATCAAAATCGGGGACCAAAGTGTAAAATTACTATAAAACTTATCTCGATAATCCGGAAATAATCTGTCCAAAAATAAGAAAATTCGAAAAATCGTATATGAAAATACAGTCAGTCGGATAGCACAGATTCACCTACGCAAATTTGGAGTGTGTCAATGTATCAATCTTTGATTAGTCAAATTCTAGTGGTATGTTAAAGTCATCAATTGATCACGCGATCATGTGCGTGGAAAAACTAAGTAGCTTGACTATATTGTAACCAGGGATTGTATAAACAATGTATGTTTTAGCTAGTCGCCGACGGAGATGTTAATACATGTACATTATGGCAACACCATCAAGCAAGCGTAGACGAGTAGAGATACCGGCCAGCATAAAAAAAGAAGATTTGCCTGCACAAAGAAGATCACCCAAAAGCTACCATTCAAGATATACGCTAGCATATTATAGCTTACTCATCCTTAGACATTGGCAAGTCGAAAGTTGCGGATATCATAAAAAAACAAGGACAAATGCTTGTCCGTACTTGCCGACTCAGCAGACCGAACCCGCGCTCGCCACGCCAAATATCAACAAATCGATGATGCCGTATTCATGTGGTTCTCAGACATGTCGGCCCACCACGCCGCCGTCAACGATGAAATGCCCATTGCCAAGGCATCTCGGAGACCAACTCGGCGTCACTGACTTAACGTATTCTAGTGGTTGGCTACAACGCTTCAAGAATCGGCGGGGCATCAAACGCAATTGTATGAGGAAGAAGCAGATAGTGCCGACATGAATAAAGTGCAGGCCGGCAGAGAAGAACTACAAAGACTACTGCAAGACTACGACCCACAAGACATATTCAATCTTGACGAAACTGGATTGTTTTTCCGACTGGGCCAAATTACAGTTTAGCAACCCAAAACATTAAAGACACCAAAAAGTCAAAGGATAGGATCACCGTGGCGCTCACTGCGAACGCAACAGGGACCATCAAATTGAAACCATTTGTCTTCACTAAAATCAATAGACGTATGTGTTTTGACAAAACTTATATCCCAGACACATACGTGAGATACAGACACATAAGTGAGATACAGACACATAAGTGAGATACAGATACAGACACAACCGAAAAGCTTGGATGACGACAGAACTTTTCATCGACTGGTTGAATGACTTCGATAGACAGATGACGGAAACCAAACGCATCGTCATCTTACTTGCAGACAACGCTGATAGCCACACACAAGGAGACAATCGATTATGCAACGTAAAACTACTCTTCCTTCCGCCAAATACAACGGCACACATTCAGCCAATGGACGCTGGCATAATACGTGCATTGAAGGCCCGCTACAGGAAACAACTGGTTAGACATTACATTGTGCTGAGCAAGGCAAGGTTCAAACTGTGGACATTAGGCAGGCACTACACATAGTAATGACAGCGTAGGGTTCAGTGACACAAGCTACAATCTCAAACTGCTTTTAGACATGTACAGATCATACCGACACCAACCACTACTGTCGAAGATATTGATGATGGAGATGACATGCCATTAGGTGAGCTCAGAGATCTAATAAGAAGCCTTCCCACCAAGGCTGAGATGTCTGCCGAGGAATACGCACGGATAGACGACATTTTGACCCTGGTATCTGGAGATGAGTTTCCAGACAATGCTAATGAAGAAGACGATGATGCCACTACCGACCCCGAGGGAAAAGACATTACCATCAACCAAGCCAAGGATAGCATAGCAACAGTCATTTTGAATTTGAGCAGACGTCAGCAATGCTCACCAGTGATGACATAAAACACAATAGTGAAGCCCTTGACAATTTATGGACACTATCAATAATCATTGCAGATCGATCCGCCAAAGAATCTAGGCAAACAAAGGTTACAGATTCCTTCAGGAAATTATCATAATAAATGTAGGTACAGTACATACACGTATATGTACATAGTGTGATGTGTTCGATGTGTTGTTTAAACTTATATTTACTGAACGTGTATGTTATATTTACTGTACATGTATGTACAAGCGCATGTTATAATAATGTGAAATAAACACAACTCAACAGATGTATTCATTAATTTATTTCAACCATTAATGAATATACAGTACATTTACAGCTAGTATATACATGTACATGTATACGGTATGATGACATCGTAAAATAAAAATTTGCATGATTCAATTATCCGGAAAACTCGTTAATCCGGACATATTCACTGGGAACGAAGGTGTCCAGATTAACGAGGCTCCTCTGTATATTGCTCCTACCAAATCCAAGAAACGGCAGGAATTCTGCTTGGTCACGTGGAGTAGGCCACTTCCTTCCACGGAGATACGGAGGTCCACTTCCTTCCACGGAGATACGGAGGTCACCTTTAGCACTCATCAGCTTCCCCACGAACTCAATATCCCTTCGGAATGGCTCGCACTTCTTTGGCTTGAGTTTCAGATGTTCTGCCTGAATCTAAGGAGAACACTTTGATGGTTTGCTAGTTCACCCTCCAAATTATAACCAAGCAGAATTGCCTCATCCATGTAGAATCCATGCGTATATGTTCAAATAAGCAGTATGTTGTGATGATGCGGTTGGTTTTCTTGCAGTCTTCTTGTATTTTCTGCCTGGAAATAGCCTAAAGTCATATATAGGCTTGGAAGAGAATTGTGTTCTTTGTAATGTGTCTAAGTAGCCCTCGATGGCAAGGACTGAACAAGTCTTTAATAGTGTATTGGTGGATGTATTGAGGGTAGAAGTTAGCTATGCATGCCCGATACGTGTACTCAACGAGTTTCAGTCATAGTCTGATAATTTGCAAGATTTTCATGCAGGTATCACTAAACTAATTAAATGTCATATATTCTCTTCATTTCCTGCCAATTTTAACTTGGACATATCATATCCAAAAATCAACGTAAGTTCTGTTGCATTTTCGGAAAATAGTTGCATTTATAGAAATAATTGGTAAGTTTAGTGCAAGCGACCTTTCCGAAACGAGTTTTCTTGTGGACATAAAATCATGTGTGGCAAAATACAGCATTTAGTTTTTGTCGATCCTTCGTTGATAGAAGCTCATATATATATATATATATATATATATATATATATATATATATATATATATATATATATATATCCTTTAAAAAAAAAATATTACTATATTTTCTCTCTACTCCTCAACCCCGTCTTGCATGAGCATTCACTGCTTTAACACACCATCAAATAAACACAAAATTTATTCTTCAGAATTACGAGAAAGAAATAGGTAAGGGGATGGACGATGGAGGAGGAAGAAAGCAAGAGGAGGGAAAAGGAGAACACAGAGGAGAGGAAGGGTACTACTGCAACCAAAGAAAGTCGAACCAACACCAACCAACTAGCAAACAGAAAAGCAAAGCACAGACTTTTAAATAAAAATAGAACCCTTTCCCCTCCCTTTTTTTTGTTCGGGACAAGCGAAAAGTAGCTGACTCGAGAAACAATTCCACCTCGTAAGAAAATATTATTGTCTGCCAAACTCGAATAACTACTGGCGATTTCTGGGACCCAAAACAGGTGCTAGGAAAAAATATACTAGCAAACGCCTGGGTGGAATCCTTCAAGCAACAAGCCTGTGTTGTCAAAAGATTTTCCACTACAAAGTCCTCTCCCCCCCCCCCTTTTTCCGGACAAGCGAAGAGCTAATACGGACCCAAAACAGGTGCTTGGGAAAACAAACTAGCAAACACCTGGGTGGAATCCTACAAACAACAAGCCTGTGTTTTCAAAAGATTTTCCACTACAAAGTCCTCTTCCTATCTCCGGACAAGCGAAGGCCAAATAATTTTATTTTCCGCACAAGCGAAGGCCAAATACGGACCCAAAACAGTTGCTAGGGAAAACAAACTAGCAAACACCTGGGTGGAATCCTTCAAACAATAAGCCTGTGTTGTCAAAAGATTTTCCACTACCAAGTCCTCTTCGTTTTTCCGGACAAGCGAAGGCCTTTTTTTCATTTCTTTTCTTCTCTTTTCTGTTTTTTTTTTTTTAGTCCATGAGGTACTTCCTTTGGATATTGAAGACCTCTTTCGATAAAAGCTCTATCCACACAAAATCAAACAAGATCCTTTGGCTCCACCATCAAAATTAACACCTATCCTTAGCGAGGCGTGACACTAACAAACATGGGAAGGCTTACACCCAGCTGATTGGTCCTATTTAGAACGAAAATATACACTCTGTACCCAAAATACCAACTACTATAGTTACGAGTAATGAAATTCTAAAACTCATACATTAGGACAAGTGCACAGGTGACTTACACACTATTGGCGATAGGGTTGTCCACTAGTACAACTGGACTAAAGTTGACCAATCAGGTGCGACCTGGTGTTTCGGTGCGTAAATTAATTGAACGGTCCCGGGATGCGCTTTGCCCCTGCTCTGTGTGCGGGGCGGCTGGTTGTGGATGTGTGGTTGTGCCCTGTGTGTTGTTTCGTGGCGCCCTCCTGGGTCCCTTTCCTCCTTTTCCTCGGCCAGACATATAAATAAGAAGTGCGACCATCGCACATAAACGTGGGATTGTAATGGCACCATTCCTACAATCCCGACCAATTAAAAATCTCGACTCTCGAGAATTAACCAGTCGCGAAAGCTCTTAGATAGCATATGCGACTTAAATCCTTTATTCATTCATTCATAATGATCATTTTGGCGTCCGTTCATATATTTATCCATTAAGGTCATTATTATTATTTTTAGATAAAGCTCAACTTTGACATTTTACTTTCTAACCGACTAAAAGGCGAGCTCGACAAATGTGGCTCTCTTCTTTTACAGTGTGCCACAGAACCTATGACGATGCTGGATACTTCCAATATTTGTTCTTGAAATACCGATGTTTACACGAATCTAATATGGCACTGGTACCTAGCAGGATATCCCAGCTGGCGGTTAAACTGTTCACTAACCTGATGTGCCTCTGGTACCTAATAGGCTATTAACTGTACACTACACTGTTATGGTACTGGCACCAGACTATTATTAAACTGTACATACTTATGCTATTAAACTGTACTCTACTATGCTGTGGTATTGATACCTAGCATGTTAATAAAAATACACTGTTAAGCTGTGGCACTGGTGACTGTACCTAGCAAATCATTAAACTATACATACATAGCAGGATATTAAACTGTACACGACTCTGCTGGGGATGGTATCTAACAGGTTAATATATAATGTTGTTGTTTTGGGATTAATGCCATTTTTAGCGCGTGACAGGTTATACATGGCGGCCAGAAATAACTGGTGGAGGAAGAACCCGGGAAAACTCCATGAAGAGCCACAGGCCCACGGGAAGCTTTCTCACATACCCACATTTGCTCAGCCCAAGACTCGAATCCACGCGAAAAGAGGTGAGATGGCAGTGATCGGTAAAGGCGAATGCTTCAGACCACTCTTCCATCCGGGGCCCCACTAATTTATGATACAGGAGTTGGATTTGTTTCAAAGTAAGGTTCAAAAACGCACTTCTCGTACCATTTTACACGTAGTTTTGACGAAGAACCATTTCAAGTGACAACGACTTCAGTTAGGTATTGCAAAACATGTTTTTGTTCTCTGCCATTTTATGTTTCTTGGAAGGATCTGCAACTTGAGTTAATGGAATACCTTTTCACGATCTTATTTTATTTGTATGCCAATTTAGGTTGGATTCAGAAATGTCTAAAAATCAAATGAAGTACGATTCTGTGTGAGATTAAATTCAAAAGAGATACGTCTATAGATATGGCAATACTTTCCTCGCAAGGCATTATGTATGTAAGATTTACTTAATTCGGATATACGTGAATTTTCAACAAACGTGTAAGGGTGGAAACTTGCGACTGTACTATCCTGTCAAGACTAAGCGTGCGAATGAATCTAACCAGAAAATTGTTTTTTTACAGCTGATCACTGTAACACACAAGCTGCTAAAGTTCTCTTCTTGACAGCAGTAAGTTTTCTGTCTAAAGAAACTTCAAACTACTCAATATGAATAATAGTCATACCTTAAATAGATTACCTGACCTACATTCCATGCCCCCTGCCACTTAATTGATTTTAAGATATTTATTTTATCATAACCAAACAAAAATTAATAAAATATAGCGGAGTTTTCAAACTTTGTGGAAGGTTAATACTTGTGGGAGATAAAGGTCAGCATAAAAGCTTTTGTATAGACTTTTCAAACTGTACCGGCGGGAAGACACTCCTCTAAACTTGGTTGCAAAGGTAGCTCAGGGTGACTTTGTTTTCATTAATATTTAAGACACCATGGTTTGTTGCCAAATGAGGTATTTCTGCAAATAAAAAGGTAGATAAATAATAAATTACCGCGCACTTTCACATTTTCTGATAGTATTCTATATTCGCATATTTTGTGTTTTGTCTATAACAGAATTCAAAATAGCAAAAGTCGTCACATGGACGTGATATCTATTTCGACGTGGTCTTGTAGAAGTTTCTTGACCTGTGTGTGTGTGTGTGTGTGTGTGTGTGTGTGAATTACACTCATTTTGGACAAGAATTGTTGGCTGAGATATACGAGATTATGGGTTAAGAATGCTAAGGTGATGCACACTCTGCACGTCCTCAACAGAAACGTTTACTTGCACGGTATTTTCACATGACTAACAATGTTATTTAAACATCATTTAGGTATAAAATTTATTACACTGGGAAAGTAAATGTGTGATTTTACACTCAGAAGTAAACACAGAAGTCAACATCACTATCAGGGTAAGAAGTTTGTAGGTATTTAGAACTTGTTTGCTAGTCATGTAACCTGGAAAAGCAAACTATCACTAAATACATACTGCAATGTGACCTGTTTCATACAAGTTACTATAATTTGATTTTTGTAGAATTATTTGAATATTTGCCTTCATTTTGCACATATCATCACCATATAAACTGATTCATCCAGTTAGATTGTGATACATTTGATATGTGGAAATTTCGAGTCAGAATAGTGAATTTCAAATTGTCTAAAGATTTATCATTTAGGAAATTTTACAATTCGAATCAAAACTGCTGACTAGTAGATCTTTTGTACATAAGGCTAATAGATGACAAAAAACTTTTCCTTCAGTTTAAATTAATTTTCCTAAAGTTTTCAGATTTTGAAATTACAGGAATATACATTTTATATTTCAACGTTTAGATTTAATTATAGTCTTCAGGAACCTTAGTGAAGAACTTTGAAACTATAAAAACAATTGCAATTTAAACGACATATGCATCGAAGAATGATGCACCATGGGCAATATCTCAGACAATTTAAGTTCTCTCCGGCAGACCATGAAAAGTAGACCTTAGACGGTTTTATTTTCTACAGACTTTCATGTCTTTCTAAGTTCAATATGGAATATTTTGAGATGAAATAAATTTCAATACAATAAACAAGATTTGTTAATGGATGCAGTAATCTTTATTTTCGGATAATGTCTTAATGAATCCTTTATTCGTTTGATGGGTTTGTATCTGATATCAAATGGTTTGACCTTAGTTTCATTTTAATTTCTCATTTCGCATTAAATGGGAGTGTTCAGGTTTGGATATCACTTCTTTTTTTCTTCTTCTGGCTGTACATTTAAGATGATTAAGAACAACATTTCAACACATTCTCAAAGAGTATGCGAAAATAGAATACTGTCAGAAAATGTGAAAGTGCACGTTACTGTGCATTATATTATTATTTATCTACCTTTTGTTTTGTAGAGATTTGACAACAGATAATCTGAGAGGTATCAAATACCACAGCAGAGTAGTGTACAATTTCATAATTTGCTTGGTGTGTATAGTTTAATGACGTGCTAAATACCAGTTTTCCCGAGCGGTTTAAAACAAAAGCCGCATTGGAGGCACCTACATTATATTGTTACGTATATGTAATTAAATTGCTTGTGTGTTAGTTTTAAAATTCTTTTTCATTTTATTTTTGTTTCATTACATTTTTATTTTAATGATTATTTTCACGGGATTCAATATTCTCTTTCAGTAATTATATTTATCTAAAACGTAAAAGATGTAACATTAGCATTATTTTTAGTTCACCCTGGTGCGTTGTAGTGTAAACACTACGCGAAAACGATTGGCTATTGCCAAGGTCTTTTCGGTTTACGTGTAGTCTGAATAAACAATGTTTTAT
The DNA here is from genome assembly GCA_016617855.1 of Megalonaias nervosa. NCBI lineage: Eukaryota > Metazoa > Mollusca > Bivalvia > Unionida > Unionidae > Megalonaias > Megalonaias nervosa. The sequence continues at coordinate 11,877 of JAECUM010038905.1, read as the reverse complement.
TTTTAAATTTATTTCAGAATGAGAATCTGGATAGGGCTGTTCTTGCTACGTGACAAATTTCGTATTTTCTATTGCGTTGTTCAAGTGTTAAGAGACCACGTGACCTATCACGCGAGAACGGGATGATATTTTAGTTGGATTTAATACCCTTTCTGAGAGTTTTTCAGTTAGTTGTAATTTTAAACCTTAAGGGCTCGAGAGGTTTCAATTGTTGAAGCCAGATTGTTTTTGAAGTTCATTTGTTTTTGGAATTTAATAATTTATTCTCTAGAAAACCAAACAAGTGTAACTTTTTAATAAAAATTCTGGGAGAAAGAAATTCAGTGAAAATTTATTCTGGAGTTATTCGGAAACATAAACTGTGATTCAATTGAGGAATTGTTGCCATTTGTACAACGACCACATCTGACGTCATCGTCTTCCATATTGGAACGTCATCGAGATTCGAACCTGGATTTTATTAGAACTATTAAGTGATAGGACTTGTCTTTTTCATTCTTAGGATACAATTTTGGATTATATTCACAAACCGTAAGTCCTATTTCCAATATTTACATTGTTTTCTAGGGAAATAAATTATTTTGTTAAAATATACAAAGCTTGTTGACTTCACTCTTTTCTCTTGTTATTATTGTACGAGCCTACACGTAACAATATAACGATGTTTTGCTATATATTCTAAGTGTATGAGCTGTGAAGATTGTAATGAAGATGTTAAGACTCTATTGCCATTAACAAAGTTCAAAAAAGAAGCAAAACCAACAACTTTTGTAAAACATAACAAACAATATAATTATCAATGTTATAGAATGAAAATTTAAAAGGAACTTACAGTATAATAAAACGAACCCAAAATAATCCTGAAGAAGTCTTATTAAAGTCCAAAAGAATGAAAAGTTCCGTATAAATTTCAGATCCGGAAATGTGCTGTCAGCCAAAAATAGTGACGTTGTCAAAAGGGAGTTGTCCAGAACTCCTTTGAATAATTCACAATAGTTCCAGAATACTATTATAGTCAAATGAATACTTTCTGTTTCCACTGAATAATCCTAACAAGTGTTTCTTCTCGATTTATTGAAATATAAGATTAAACACATCTACAGACTGATTTCAACGTATGAAATAAGAATCCGAAAAAGGGACAAACCTAAATTAGTTATGAATCTGATTACTCGGTTCTCTCCTTATATACACCTTAAAGAGTCTATATATGTCGTGATAATCTCCACATGACAGGTGTTACTACTCAGTATAATATTTCAGTATAATTATTCATGTGACCTAGCTCATCCAATGGAAAATAACTTAATTCTTGTAAGAACCCACCTGACCTAAACCCGTCCAAAAGGAAACAGCCCGAAACTTGTCAATTTCGATTTTCTGCAAGAGATTCGGGGGCAATTGTCGTGATACTTCCCAAATTAGCAGGTTATTGGCATAAAAACATCAGGTTTGATGTGTGAAGAATAGAGTCTTATAGTATGAAAGGTCTTGAAAACAGCACTCGACGACGTTTCGACAATCAATGAAATAACTGCACATTTAAGTTTTAATTGTATTGTTGCAATTTTGAAATGAAACAAAAAGAAAATGAAGAAATTATTCGGTTTCAATTGTTCGCAACCATTGCTTGTGTTGGTGTTAGCGATGACAAGTAATCTACTCATTACGATGTTGTAAAGTTATTATGACGTAATAACTACCGATGGTTTGAGGGCAGTTCAAAATGGCCATTAATTACATCTATTTTCTAGCATGCGATGGAAAAGAACAATGCCGTTCCCGTTGCCTCAAGTCCCTGATTGATATTTTTGTGATAATAACTTAATTGATGTCACAGCGACTCGGTGACGTGTTATCACTGAGAACAACATTAGAAATAGTGTGGACTATTGAAGCCAATTATCTTTTGTTTTTGCTTTCTTAATAAAACATTTTCATTAAATACTTGCAGGATTAAAATTACAAGTTAAAAGTGCATGTATTTCATTGAGGTTTAAATGTCGTCGAATGTTATTTTCAACACCCTTTTTTATCAGGTTCGTTTCGCACATCTAGCCGGATGTTCGTCCACCAAAAACTTACCTATTTGGGAAGTACCATCACGAAATGGGCGCTCGCACATAGGGCAAATGCCCACCCCCACCCCACACAGGATTTCACCTCTAAACGTAATAGCTGACCACTACATGTTTGCCCCCTCCCCCTCCTGCATTACGATAGCGTCAGAGCCTTTCTCAGACAGTCGAAGTTATCATAGTCGAAGGCATTTGACTGGCATCAGAAAGCGTCGACGATGCTCCGATTGGATTTATAAGACTTTTGTTTGACGGTACTCTCATGGATTTGAACGAGACATGAGTATTCGCTGGTAGCCAACCTAAATTGGCAAGCCAGTATCATAAAACCCCAGTCTCCCGATTAGTTAGTCAGTTACGTATTTGCACAACAACGATATCATTCCCAACAAGACTAGTTTCGAAAATGCCCTTCCCGGCTTAAGAAGTATTATTTATATCGGCAATGTGTATCATAGGTAACAACGGCGATATTTTGTGCACTTCGTTTGGACATAGCGGTTGATAGTCATCTTTGGTCTCATGTCTGCCAGAAGCATGACGCTGTAGTCAGCGAACCAATAGCCATGATTTTGGTATGCGCATGCGTGTGAAACGAATGATGTGTAGATTTGCAGGGTAAGGAAAAAAATATTGATTGATGATATTTAGAGATATCATTCTCGGTTATTTTTATCCGCTTTTTTGAATTTGCATGGCCATGAGTGACTTAAAAGTAGCTTTTGGAAAACTAGAGAAAAGTAAGAAATCGAAAAACTCACCTGGTGTTAGCGGTGTACCCAAGCGTATCCAAAACAAAACAAAAATGTCGTCCTCCAATCCGATATCAAGCCTGGATAGCACTCAACAAAGTCTGAACCTTGCAGGTACATTTGCATCTCCATCATCTTTTTCACCAACTGTCGCAATTATTTCTTTGTACCAAAACTGCCACACAATGCAAATTTATACATCACCGCCTCCAGGATGATTTTGGTCATTAGCACCCTCACCCTAACTACCCAAGCCATACCTGTGCAGCTATTTTTGTCGAACTTAATTTTTTTAATGTCCGACAATATTTTGTGGAGATAGCTAAAAAGATCAACAGCGTTATGCAACAATTGACAAAAATAGATGACCTGGAAATATGGGATGAATATCACTATCTTCCGTCTGTTCTTATTTTCATGATGAAACACAAAATGTTATATCTCATTTTACACTTCCAGGACTAACGTTTACAAATATAATAAATTAATGAATTCAGGTAACGTACGACTCTTAAAAAAATATTTGCAGGTTTTTTATTGTGTTTTCAGAATCTTGTAATCCTTGTTAGGTATTATGTAATGACATCACAGCTATATTCATGTTCTTTTTCCTATAAGGTCGTGGGTTCTATCCCCGGCCGAGTCATACCAAAGACTTACAAAAATGGTACTAACAGCTGCCTCGCTTGGCGCTCAGCATTAAGAGGTTAGTGTTAGGACTGGTTGGCCTGGTGTCAGGATAATGTGACTGGGTGGGACATCATGCTACTTGTCTGCGGCATGATGCCCCAGTGCTAGACATCACTATAAACTGCCACACTGCAGACATCGTAGCGATATGACTGAAAAATTGTTAAAGCTACGTTAAAAATCCAAAATCACACACACACACACACACACACACACACACACACACACACACACACTTTTTCCTATATACGTCATATGTTGTAACCTTTACAACCTGAGTGTAATAAAGTCTTGTCTTGTCTTACAGTGATCGATAAAGATGGCGATGACCACGCTTCACATTCCGAGATTACACACAGATACAACAGGTCGACAACACTTAGATTGCGATGCTTGAATATTAGTTAAATAAACAACCAATTAAGCTGGTTCTTGTTTCTGCAATCACAATGCGAAGAAAGGCGCGCAGTGTGACTTATTTATTTTCATTATGCTTGCTTGTGAAACCATCACGAAGAAAATCTAGGTAAATGTAGAACCCGAGAACGAAAAAGTACGAGAAGTAGGGCAGACATAATTTTGAATCTTTTGGAAGAACAAAAGAATCTTTCGACATCAGTATAAAACCAGGCATTCCACTTTTCTTATCTATTATATACATTGAATTAAACACCGTTACTTAAAAATAATAAAGTAAATTCTTATGACAAAGACCCGTATATTCTGAAACTTATTTAACACAAAGCACACCACTTGAAACATGCACGGTAACCCATAATGTGTATCCTAACGTTAGACAGATACATGATAATATCAACATGTTTTTAATTTGATTAACATAATATATGAAAAGGCTGTCTTCAGACTAATGAATTTTTTGCAAAATTAAGAATTCAATCCCCGTTATAGATGTAAAAATTAGAACCATTTTATTCGATTGCATTTAATTAATTGAGTTCTATCAACATTTTGTACATTCTCATTCTTGTTTCCTTGTTTCGCAGAAACATTTGTTTATCCAGCGCTACATGAAGCAACGTTAACTTAATATGATTTTCCATATGGCTATTTGTACCCGTATTCGGTATTTGGACATTTAAAAATCGTAAAGTGTACTTTACAATCCAGTATTTAACCATTTTACTTAAATTTTTTCTCTTTTCCATAAATCCTCACCGGAGTAGAGTGTTTCTACAGCATTTACACCTGCGGCCAATTTCCACATTGTAACAGTATATTAAGATAGTACAACCCACCCACCCACATGATGTTGGGTTTATATGCACTAGGTATGAATAGACAAATAAGTAGTACTTACACAAGACAAGTTAAGGTTCGTGAAAACTAATTCCATTAGATAATGGATGGAGTAGGGTGTGCATGTGTGGCTTTACTTGATAGAAACTTCAACACTGGCTCATTTTCCATTAACTGAAGCCATTTGTTCCGTGATAATTCGACTAAATAGACATTAAAATAAATAAAACTCACGCAAACAATTCTATTTTCCTTCTAAATAATATAAATCTGTAATAACGTCTCTCAGGTCCTGCCTCTGGGTGAAATGCAGAAAAATTTTAACTTTGACCCTTTTGTAAACATTAGATACATTATTTTCGACCAGCAAGGAAAATCGCTCATAATGTTTCAAGAAATGTTTATCTTAACAGAACAAAAGAAGCTTTCATCTCATTATTGAGCATATTCTGTCTCCAAAAAGTGTTTTGTAAGTACGAGGCAAACATAATATTTTTAGTTTGAAAAATTAAACTCAAGGTTCTTATTTCGATTAAAGAATCTGAATATCGCAACACAACAAAATAATGTAACGTTATTTGTTTCAAAATCCCCGACAGGCATAAAAAAGCATTCCTTTCACCAAATGACAAAGCAAACATTTACTCTGCCAGCTTCACGTGAATTAACGTCCTGCGTTCTGTAAATAAATTATAATAGATATATGTTCTATCTACTCGTAAAAATAATTTGCATTTTTTTTTACCTCGTTTTACCTAAATTATTGCTTTTCTCTCCTTTCAGAGCACAAGGCAAGGGTCTTCACTTTTTCTTTCTCGCAGCTCTCGATGGCTTTTATTTATCTCAATTTATTTTTCCTGTTTGAGATATTTTCCGTTGTGGCGGCATATTGTTGTTGGCTAATTGTTTTTCTTATAAGGTATCTTTTCTACAACACCATTTTTACTTTTGATTTTTAATAATTTATCTGTTTAATTTATGTATACAATACAATTTTCGGTAGATCTGTCCTTAGGAGTTTTTTTTAAGTCATAAGGCTGTACTGATATGTTTCTGTACAACTTCTGCATTAACAGCTAGTCCTAACTGGCCATATGTGATTCAAGATGAAATGCGCTTGGTGTACTATTTTCCATCTCTCTTTTTGTTTTAACGCTGGCTCTTTTTCCTTTATTTATTAATTTATTTTGATTTATCAGCCTTGGCACGAACGTTCTCAAATATATAAACTATTCAAATTTTCTTTGTACAGTAAGGCTGCTACCTTCAATTTGCGCAGAAGTGTATTGTCGAGGACTTCTTCAAACTAGTATTCATTGCTACTTTATTTAATGTTTTCCATGTTACTGTTCTATTCTGAGTTTCCTAAATGGATGGACCAAGAAGAAGATACATTGCAAATATCTCTGGACTGTGCAACTTACGTTACTCTGTACCAGTCATAGTCGTCATAAGCAGTGTGGTTTTTCTGAGTGTTGGTACCTTTTGTCTTCAGTTTGTTACACGTTAATTGTAAGGATCGTACGGTTATGGCTTGCTAGTTCTTGCACGTGATCTCCATCTTTAGTGTTGCATTTGCGTTAGGCTTCCGCTTCAAACTCGTTTGTTATGCATTCTTCATGTGAGATGACTTTTTAAAACATGTATTATATCTTCTGCGACTTTTGGATCTTCCAATTTATTCAAGGTCAAATCTAATTCTTGGTTGGTTATGCTTTTTGATCATTTTCAGGTGGAAGCGAAACGTTGTCATTAATAAATCATGGTCACTTCCTATATCTGCTTCTGGAAAACATCGTGTTCTGGCGATATTCAGTCCTGTGCAGAATCGTTTCTTCCCCAAGATTTAGTCAATCTGGTTGTGATGTTGCCCATCTGGACTGTGCCAGGTCCATCTTCTAGACGCTTTGTGAGGGCCGAACGTGTTGGCTAGCACAAGATTGTTGTAGGCAGCCAACTCCATGAGCCTGAGTCCTCTTTCATTTGTTTCTGCATTGCAGAAGGGTCCACAGGTGCTTTGCCAATTTGTCTGTGAATCAACTTCCACCTTTGCATTCCAGTCTCCTTGTACAAACAGAATGTCCTTCTTGGGTGAGTTGTCAATGAAATCTTGCAGTTGGTTATAAAAATTCTCCAGTTCGTTGTCATCATAGTTAGTTGTGGGTGCATAGGCCTGTATGATTGTGATGTTGAAGGGAATCGCCCTCAGGCGGATGGTAATGAGCCTGCTTGAGACGGCAGCAACCCATAATGCTGTTCACAATGCCCTTGTGGACAAGAAATCCAACACCATGATTGTGTTTGTCTCCTCTTCCGCTGAAGTGGAGCTTATGCCCTTCATCTGTTGTTATTTCGCCAAAGTTTATCCAGCGGACTTGGCAGAGACTAATAATGTTCCAGTTGTACCTCTCCAACTCATGTGTAAGTTCTTTCAACTTTTCCACAGCCCTCAGTGTTCTAACATTCCATGTACCGATGATGATGTTGTCTCTCCCACGAATCTTGGTAGTGGGGACACCAGTAGCATACTTGTCACTTCCGTCCTGGTGTGCAGCAGAAGACGCGGTCATTGTTTACCCGGGCTGCGACCGATCCGGTATGGAAGAATTGTTAGTTGTCTTCATTTGGTGTGTCAAGGCAAGATACAGCCTTTCGGAGCCCATCCCTCTCCAGACTGGATGACCACAGCCGAAATCCATTGATATAATATGGCACGCCCTGGCCCTAAGCACAAGGTCGTTGAGCTCATCTAAGAGCCATTCCCCTGGTCGTTGACTTTTGAAAGATCCAAAGGTCACAGAAGCCTTCAAAGCAATGATAGGTGGTAAATTTGCACCTCTGATAACCCTGGACAGAAAAGACACCGATCTAAAGTCCTTAACAACCACATTCAACATAGCTGTGACTAGCACAGCTAGCGAGATCATTGGCAAATATAGTCGAACAAAGAAACCTAGGGTCACAACAGATGTCCTTGAACTATGCGACAAAAGAAGAGAACTGAAAAAGGGAAATAGAGATCATGAAGGAGCTAGAAAATACAGAGATAAACAACATGATCAGGAAAAGCATGAAAAAGGCAAAGGAATCCTGGATAGAAAGACAATGCTACAAAATCGAAGACAGTCTGAGTAGAAATGATCGCAAAATGGCATATCAACCGGTGAAAGATCTCACAACCCATAAACAAGGGAAAACTACCACCATCCAAGACAAATCAGGAAAATGCCTCACAGAAGATCAAGAGATCCTCAAGCGATGGACAGAATACTGTTCAGAATTATACAATTATAAGACCTAAGGAGATCCATCAGTACTAAATTGCCTTCAGGCAGAAGAATTTGATGACAACCCCATTCTTCGTCAAGAAGTAGAAATTGCAGTTAGGTCACTAAAGAAAGGAAAGTCATCCGGCGTTGACAACATACCAGCAGAGCTCATTCAAGCAGGAGGAGAAGAGGTAGTCACAGTCCTAACAAAAATCTGCAACAAGATATGGCAGACAGGAAAATGGCCCACCACATGGACTCAATCCTTGGTCGTCGTGTTCCAAAAAAAAAGGAAACCTACAGCTGTGCCAAAACTACAGAACCATCAGTCTGATCAATCACTCGAGCAAAGTCATGTTGAAGATAGTTCTCAACAGACTAAAGCCTCAAGCAGAGAAAATTATTGCTGAAGAGCAGGCAGGCTTCCGAGCAGGAAGGAGCACCACAGAACAAATCTTCAATCTCAGACTCCTTTGTGAGAAATACCTTCAGCATCAGCAGAATCTATACCACGTCTTTATAGATTTAAAAATGACCTTTGATAGGGTATGGCATACGGCCTTATGGGCAACTATGAGGAAGAACAACATCAGCTCAAACCTGGTGCAGGTTGTTGAGCACCTCAATGACAAATCCACCAGTGCTGTCCTCATCAATGGCAGCAGAGAAGAGTGGTTTCGAACAACAGTTCGAGTAAGACAGGGATGTATACTGTCACCTACCCTCTTCAACATTTTCCTGGAAAGGATCATGGAGGATGCCTTGCATGACCACAATGGCACTGTCAGCATCGGAGGAAGAACAATCACAAACCTTCGCTTCGCTGATGATATTGATGGTTTAGCAGGAGATGAGAAAGAACTGGCTGACTTGGTTGAGCGCCTCGACACAACCTCCACAGCATATGGTATGGAGATTAGCGCCGAAAAAAACAAACTGATGACAAACAACACCAATGGCATCAGTGTAGAAATAAAGGTCAGTGGACAGAAGCTGGAAAGAGTCACAAGCTTCAAGTACTTGGAATCAATTATCATAGATGAGGGCTCCAAACCAGAACTGCTTTGCAGGATTGCCCAGACAACAGCAGCAATAACAAGGTTGAGACCAATATAGAAAGATAGCAACATTGCTTTTGGTTCCAAAATAAGTCTGATGCGCTGAATTGTCACATCCATCTTTCTATATGCTTGTTAAACATGGACGTTCGCATCAGAGCTACAAAGAAGGATTCAAACCTTCGAAATGAGATGCTACCGCAAGATCTTGGGCATCTCATACATTGACCATGTAACCAACGAAGAAGTCCACAACAGGATCCAACGAGCCATCGGATCCTATGAAGACCTCTTAACCACTGTAAAAAAAGCGCAAACTGAAGTGGTACGGTCATGTCTCAAGATCATCTGGACTGGCAAAAACAATCTTGCAAGGCACAGTGCGAGGGTGCGGAAGAAGAGGCAGACAGAAAAGAGGTGGGACGACAACATTAAGGAGTGGACAGCCATGGGATTTGGAGATTCACAAAGGGCAGTAGAGAACAGGGAATGATGGAGAGAACTGGTTGTAAAGTCAACTGTGGTGCCCCAACGACGTCTTGGTTTAAGGGATTGATGATGATGATGATGATGATTATATCTTCAAAGTGTGTTCTTTCCTTCTACTCTTTTGTTCTATTGCTTTTATTTTATTTCTTTCGTGATGATTACTGTGGCTATTGTAAAGATGTGTTAACACGCACAGCAGTTTAATTTCTGGTGATGCTGTTCCATTAAATGTTTTATTTTTTCAAAAATGTTGAATAAAATTGCTTAGGTCAATCTTAATTGTTCACATCTTTGATAAAAACAATTCAGCATGTGGAGTATAGAACCGTTTCCAAATGTCAAACTATGCAGCGGGGTTGTTCTTGTTGCTGTCGTTGTATTTGGGGTTTGGGGGTGGGGTGGAAAAGTAATATTATGCACTTTCAAACTGTGAACAAGATGGACGACTGCTAAATATTGAAATTACCAAACTTAAAAGAAAGAAAGAAAAAATATTGCAAATAAAAAACACCCTGCCAACTGTGACACTTGCTTCTCGTGGGAAATAAGCATAACTATTCTGGAGACGAGTACGAAAATACAGACTGTAGATACCTGTACCCCTGCGTACAGTCGTGGTCAGCTGAATTTCTTACGATCACCAGAATCGTCTTTAAAGTATTATTAGTATCCTAAACCAATCAGTCGTCATGATCGATCTGTGCACTGTAATTATTAACTACCAATCAGTCGTTATGATCGATCTGTATGTAATTATTAACTATTTGCTGGTGAACGCTGTTAGGAAATATATCGTAAATTGAATACAGACGTTTGGGGGGGGGGGTTCACTCATAACAAACGCTTGCATTTTATTTGAAAAGGTTAATCAAGTCCTCGAAATCGTTCCGTTTATTCGCATAAAACCACATTTGTTCACATAATATGAAATCGAATAACCAATAACAATCAGACACCGTCATAGAAAATTACTCTACTCGAAATCTTACTCAGTAATATTCCGACCTATCAAAAGGCTGTATCTGGTCATTTCGAGTAAGATTTTCCAGTCTGGAGTAACTGATATCACTCAAAATGTTGAATAAAGTTTAATGTCGTGAAATTGGTTATTAAATCCATTTATAGACTCTTTTTCTCTACCAAAGTTATTCCAACAAGCATTACATACATTTCATCCAAGCAACGACACATAATCCTTTAACGCCCCATAGCTATTAAATGAACGAATTCACTAAACCTTGCTGACGCTTTGTTCAAGGCTGTAATTTTATTGATTGTGAATTCGATCCGAAATTAACCTTTTCGCTGCCACGTATTTACCATATCCCCCAGCATTGAAGATTGCTAATAACGCAAAAATCCAAAGGAAAATCCCATAACTTAAGTGAACCATGACTTGTATATGCATGTTAGTTTTATCACTAAATATGCCATAATTTTCACAGAAAAAACTGTAATGGCATCAGATGAAACGAACATGTCTGACATGAATGAACTTACTGCCTCCCGAAAAGGGCATGTATCGTCATAACCACTTTCTCAGCTAACTAAATCACTTTGTTATAATAATGAAAAATACATAAAATTTTGACAAAATATTACTGTATACTGCTAAAGTACAAACGGTGCTGACGTTACTGGGATCGGCAAAACTGCCGAAAGTTTATATGTCGATTATTAAATATGAAGGCAGTTCCCATGGCTAACATTGGTCAAAATATCCCCTTTTAATTTGCAAAAGATTCAAAATCTGGAAGACACACGACGCGTCTTCCATCTCTTTTCACCGAAGTGGGACACTTTTATTTAGGCAAATTCATAAATATAAAGACTGTGCAAGTACTGTATTTATTAATAAGAAGGCATCTAAAACAAAAAGAAACAAAATCTAAAGACCTTTACACTAACTTTAATTAGAATTAAAGTGAAATTCTCACTGAATGTGAGAAAAAAAATAGTTTTTCACTAATAAATAGGATACGAAATTATACCTCAAAGAAAAACAAAGCTAAAATTTTTAAAGAAAGCATGATAGCTGTGACGCGAGCAACGGGGATTATCACTTAGTGAGAGGTCCACAGAACTCAGTATCACTCGCTACATTGTATTTGTGTGTGTGTGTGTGTGTGTGTGTGTGTGTGTGTGTGTGTGACTTTCTCTATTTCCTCTTTAAAAGTGATTACATTCAGTTACATTTTTATATTACACATAATAGCAATAGAAACATTAAAGTGATATTAATAAATACACAGCACGCAAAATACACGGCACACTAATCATGTGA
>JAECUM010038904.1:0-44215 GCA_016617855.1 Megalonaias nervosa | reverse complement strand
TATAATGTTCCAGTTTAGAATTCCAGAATATTTCTACTAAATGTCTTTGTCCAAGAATGTTTATGATCACTGGTATTTTACAGGGAATATAAATTATTTTAAATAAAAAACTCTAACTCGAACTGGTCACAACACAAAATACCTCTGAACTCCAAAGGTATTAATTTACAACTGACTGAAAACACTACAAAACATCAGTTTTAACCCTTAACTAAACACAGTTTAGACCCCGTGATGGGTCATGTGATAACTTAATCCAAACAACGCAGTAAAATAATATGTCAATTAGGACGTAGGCTAGTATAGCCTTAGCTAAGAATCAATGATTCCCACACTGGAAATGAATTTTAAAAAAAGGTTGTTTACAACAGAGCTGACACAAGCCAAGAATGACCTTGATTAGGACCAATGATTTTCACTCAGTGTTTACCAATTCAGAACCAAGGTCAGGAACTAGGTCAGCTAAAAATATAATGTAGCAACACTACTGCGTTTTAATCAGGTCAAAACAGAAAACTGAATTTTCTGAAAAAAAGTCGAATCCAGTGAATAAAGTTATCATAACATGTAATGAAAATAAAAATAAAATAAAAAATTTAAAACTAATACACAAGTAATTTAATTACATATACGTAACACTTCCGCCCATAAAGAAAAAGAAAGATTTATATAATAAAGCTTTCTTTTTACCATATGTAAATTATACATGAGGTAAAACAAAATTACATAAGAAGAATTCTTATGAATTATACAAAAGTTACATGAAATAACATTTCTATACATGGGAAAATGCATCTGCAATTAAATTGTCTTTTCCCTTGATGTGCCTGATGTCAAGATTATATTCCTGTAACAACAAACTCCACCTTAATAATCTTTGATATTTATTTTTCATCTTGTCAGTGAAAGTAAGGGGGTTGTGATCACTAAACACAACAATAGGAGAAGGAGCTGAACTAAGGTAAACTTCAAAATGTTGTAATGCCAATATTAAAGCCAAACATTCCTTCTCGATTGTTGAGTAGTTTCTTTGGTGCTTATTTAATTTCTTAGAAAAATAGCACACTGGATGATCAACACCATTTCTATCTTTAAACAGACAGTTTAAAAGATTGACTGAAATTTGGAGCTGTAAGAACTGGTGCACTTTTAAGTATGGCCTTTAACTTGTCAAAAGCCTCCTGACATTTTTCAGTCCAAAGAAACTTGTTTTTCTTCCTCATTTGTCAGGTGTTCAGCAATATTAGAAAAATTGGAACAAAATTTCCAATAGTATCCAGCCATACCCAAAAATCACATCGGTTGCTTTTTACTGACAGGCACAGGGAAATCAGAGATAGCCTTGACCTTAGTATCTATAGGTTTAACTTGACCATGTCCCACAATATATCCTAGAAAAGTTACACACAAGCACGGCAGAACTCACTTTTGGATAAATTGATTGTCAAAATTGCATTAGTGAGTCTATTAAAGAATTTCTGAATTATTGCTACATGTTCTTTCCAGGTGTCATTGTAGATGATGACATCATCAATGTAAGCATCACAATTATCTAGACCAGAGGTAATCATATTCATCAAACGTTCAAAGGTACTTGGGGAACCCTTCATCCCAAACGGCATTACTTTCTATTGATAGAGTCCATCTGGAGTCACAAATGTCAAAATTTCCTTTGCCCTTTCCGTTAGTGGAATTTGCCAAAATCCTTTCAGAAGGTCAAATTTGGTGACATACTTGGCACTTCCAATTTTATCCATGCAATCATCGATTCTTGGTAATGGAAATGAATCTGTTTTAGTCACACTGTTCACCTTCCTATAATCAGTGCACATACGGAAAGTTTTATCTGATTTCGGAACAAGTATACATGTTCAACTCCAATCACTTTTACTGGGCTGTATGAAATCATTCTCCAGCAAATACTGAATTTCCTTTTTCAAGTATTCCTGTTTGAGAGGGTTCATCCTGTATGGGTGTTGTTACACTGGTTTGGAATTCACAATTTCAATGTCATGAAAAATTGTGTCTGTCCTTGTAGAAACATTTGGAAATAAGTGCTCATATTCAAATAATAACTGTTTAAGTTCATTCCTTTCTTGTTGTTGCAAATGCAAAAGCTTCTGGTCCAGATTATTCATAAATTCCGAATTCCAAAGATTTGTTGCTCCAAAATCAGTAGAGTTTGATTGAATTTCTTCACTTAAATCCTCAATGAGTACAACAGGTACAACTAAATTAATTGCATGATTTACCTGGCTATCTCTCTTAATATACTCCTTTAACATGTTAACATGTTAATGTGGCAAAGTTGTTTTTGTTTTTGCCTCCCAGGAGTATTTATGATGTAATTTAAATCATTTACTTTCTTTTCAACTGTGTATGGACCATAATATTTGGCCTGAAGAGGATTTTGTGGAATGGGCAAGAGAGCCAGAACTCTATCACCAGGCTGAAAACTCCTTTTATCATACCTTAATTTCATTTTTCACTGAGACTTCTTGCGACTTCACAAGCCTTTGACAACTTATTCTTAAAATTTTAGAAACATGATAAAGAAGATTAAGTTCAGTATCTTCATTAGAAAGAAGTTTCTCTTTCAACAACTTCAATGGTTCATGCACAGTGTGTCCGAAAATTAGTTCAAAGGGACTGAATCCTAAAGATTCTTGAACTGACTCCCTAACAGCAAACAAAAGTAAATGAATGCCTTCATCCCAATCTTTACCCATATCAAAGCAATATATATGATCAAATCATATTCTTCAAAATCTGATGAAATCTTTCTAAAGCCCCTTGGCTCTCAGGGTGATAGGCAGAAGATTTGAATTGTTGAATGCCTAATTCACACATAACTTGCTGGAAAATTCCAGACATAAAATTTGACCCTTGATCTGATTGGACAGATTTGGGAAGGCCAAATAGAGTAAAAATCTTTATCAAAGCTTTTACTATCATTTCAGTTTTTATATTCCTCAAAGGAATTGTCTCTGGGAATCTTGTTGACGCGCACATAATGGTCAACAAGTATTGGTTGCCTGACTTGGTCTTAGGTAAGGGACCAATGCAATCTACCATTATTCTACTAAATGGTTCATCAAATGCAGGAATAGGTTGCAGATGAGCCTTAGTTATCTTCTGATTGGGTTTTCCTACCATTTGACAAGTATGACAAGATCTACAGTATTTACAAACATCACTTTTGATTTTTGGGCAATAAAAGTGAGTCAAGATCTTGTGATAAGTCTTATTAATCCCTAAATGACCAGCCAGAGGAGTTTCATGGGCCAGACTAAGTATTTCCTGTCTGGAAGATTTTGGAACTACAATCTAATAGTTCACTGACCACTCGTCACCAGCAGGTACCTGGGGAGGTCTCCATTTTCTCATAAGAATTCCATTTTTAATGAAATAACAGACAGGTACTTCAGTCGCTTCAGTTTCATTAATGGCCCTCTGAAACAAAAAGAGGATTACTGTAATCAATACCTTTTGATTGATCCAAACAAGGAGTGAAAGTGACCTCACCAAAAGCCTGATCAATACATGTGTCAGCTAAAGGAATACTTTTCTTATTGAAATCATTCTCAAGAGCTTTCTTTGCCATAGCTCTGGTAACTGCACAAGCTGGGTATAAGTCAGGGAATTCTTTTTCAATAGGATCAATTTTTTTTTATCCAAACAAGGCTTGTCAGTTACAAGTGGCTTAACCACAACCTTGTCTCCAGCTAGTTCATTGCCTAGTAATAAATGAATGCCCTGAATGGGTAAAGAAGACCATATTCCGACTGTCACAAGTCCTGAAACTAGGTCTGATGACAAATTACAGAATGGAGAGGAACATTGACAAAGCCGCACTCTACTCCCTGAATGAGAATACTCTCATTAGAAGAAGACTTCTCAGAAAAAGGCAAAGTACCTGATAATAAAAGACTCTGAGATGCTCCTGTATCCCTTAAAATTTTAATAGGGATAGGATTGGCCAAATCACCCAAGAGTGATATAGAACCCTTCGACATGAATGGTTCATAATTCTCCATAATAAAATCAGACTGGGGTTTATGAGACCCAACAAATGTATTGCATTCAATACATGACCGTGACCTTGACCTCTTAGAAATAATAGCATTTGGGACAGGTCTATCTTGATTCTGATGCTTATATTTCAATTTGAAGCAATCAGAAATAACGTGTCCTTTTCTCTTGCAATAGGTATACGTAGGCAGGGACAAGGATTTTGAATCAAACTTATCAGAAGCTTGATTTTTAAAAGTTGTGCTAGACAGTAGTATAGTAAAAGGGGGTTATGAGCACATTTCCATACCCCTTTTTCTATTTCCATAGATGCAGCGTTTTTTTCAGCGTTTTAAGACCTCTACCGAGACTAAAAACGCTCAAGACCTCTTAAAAAAGTCGCGTCCCAGCGATGATTTTTTTCTTCCATCTTTGTGCAAAATTACCGTCTCGATCTTACTAAAACATTACAACACTTTTGTAATGATAAAAAACAAATTGTGGGAATAAAATATCGCTAGAACACGCTTTTACTATACTACTATAAAGTTAAATAATAACCTAACGCCAATGTGTTTATTTCATCGACACAATAGCGTTTATCATCAAAATTAATGAGTCCAGATTTTTTTAAAATAATCAGTTTTTATATGATGTTTATAAGATCGTATTGTTGTCATCGACGCGTTATGTTCTTTATTATCAAATAATACAACAATATAGTCGTCGTGAGTAATATTATTTTTTGCTACTGATTTTTTTTACACCTTTTAATTTTTTTGTTTCTTTGCCAGCAGCTGTTCTCAGCGAATACATGTTACTTCGTAGTGCAACAAACTCCCGAAAAATATTAAAACCAAATTCATCTTTCATCAATCCCATTACTTTCTTGTTGGTAGGATCATGAAAAGGATTATCACAAGGAACATCAGATAAATCAAATAATTCCTTATGATCATAAATATCTTTGTAAACATAATCGGTAAATATTTCATAAACGAGTGAATCAGTATCGGTAAACAATAAATTACTACGCGGCCAAACTTTTTTGACAAAGTCATAGTGAAAATCATACATGAGCCACTTTAATATCTCCAACACCGACGCGCCGACAAATATTGGTTTATTTAAAATTAATTTCGACTTATGTTTTTTTTTTTTATCATGAGATTTTCATTTATGTGAATCATCCCAGCAAACTTTTCTGACCCAACTAATTTACGACAACGCTTTTGACTATTTACAAGCTCATTATCAACCCTGTTTCTGATATTCTTCATGGTCTTACCAAATACGGAATTGTTCATCAGCTTGAAGAAATCTTTTTCAAATTCTGATGTTGCTAATGTCCGCATATCATTGTTGAACTTAATATATGCCGCCATCCAACGTGATTGCTTAACACGTAATACTCGATGAATCTTTCTCAAGATCAAACCGTGGTCAAGTGCTTGTTTGAGATTTCTCCAATGGCAGATATAATTATGCTTGTCAAGTAAATTTGGAACTAGCTTTTCGACCGAGCAAGGCTTTCCACGGCGATGTGATAATTGTTCTTTCGACAAAAGTTTATCTGATATGATCATTTTTTTCTGGCAGAAATGGATAATCGTTATGGTCATCATATAATTGTTGTGGATAATCAACTTCAACCTCGATGAAATATGTATGATCGGCATCAGATAAATCTTTTATTAAATCAGTTGTATGATCGTAAAATTCTTCCACGGTTACCCAACGATCACAACAGCACGGCATACTTTGAGACATAGCCCAACTATATAACGCGTTATTGTCGAGGTAAATTATGTACGAAGAGGGATCACTAGGATTAAAATCTAACATGTACTTGTTGTTAGCATGTGCACACTTTTTTGAAATTACACTTATTCCGCCTCTGATTGATTTTTCAATAAAATGATACATGTCGATATTACCCTCGGTTATCAACTCAGTAGCTGCCCCAGTTAACTTATACAGAGCATCCCACGACAATCCCGGCGATGGGAAATAAAAGCACGGATCTAACTTATATTTGTCGATGCTAGTTTTGCGAAAACTTACAAAGATATCATCGACTAACAACGTGTCCTGTGTCAAGTAAAAATCTAAGTAATCTCCGAGAGTTTTACAACCAAAAGTGTTCCAAACCAGATGAGCGTGTTCAAATTCTTTATCAGATATATCTTCATTATTCAACGATGAGTAAAATTTATCTTTGTCCGGCAATGATGTTTCATCAAGCCGTTGTATACCATCCAAATACTCACAATGAAAAATACCTTTCTTTGTCATCAAACTAACCTGGTCGCGGAAATGTTTTGTCAACGATGGAAAATCTTTACAATTTTTAGCTAGCGCGTCTAGTGAGCTATTGAGAAATTGCATGCTGTCGATGAAACGAAGAGGTCCGACTGTCAGCGACATAAATTTCTCAACATTATTTGGAATACCATTTATTTTGCGGTTGTTACACAACTTTATAATATCAGGATGATCAAGCGCACCAAGTATAAAATGACCATCATATCCACGAAAATTATGAGCGATGTACGGAATAAAACCAGGTGAATGAAATTTTAGATTGCACTCGTTATGTGCTGGTCCACGATATCGCCCAGTTACATGACAGTGATCATGAACTCGCTTAGTTTTCTCATCTGGTCTTATAAATGTTGGAAACGGTTTTTCGCAGTTATGACAGTGCGAGGCTGATTTGAATTCATTTTCTTGTTGTAATGTCAATGGCACCATCGCAGTGACTTTATCGAGTCGCGTAAGTATTTTTTTTTGCTTCATCAAACAAATTTTTTAACAACCAAACTGCAGCATCCTCATCGTTGTCGTTTCATCGTCGATAAATTTTAACCGGCAATGTTAAGCTTGAATCAGTCATGCATGTGATTTTGTACGCGACAGCTACCGGAACGTGATCATATACAGGTTCAGTTAAACTAGACCCGGCAGCACTAATCCCTTTGTCACTGATTGTTTGTACTGATTCAAAATCGTACGTAATTGTAAACCGAATTACAAATTTCTTTATATAATTTTTAAACTTTAAGATTTTATTTTCTTTAAAGGGAAGTGTTGTTCGCTGATCATATACACAATACTTGAGATGATTTTGCAAAAGTTTATCAACAGGTTCATCATCTTTGGATTATTTTGAAAAGCCGTGTAAACAACGATTGCAGAAAGTTTTCTTTTCTTTATGTTTGCTATGCTGTTTTCCAATCAATCCGTTAAAATTCTTGATGTACGAGTAATGTTTTTTATACAACAATATATTTATCGTAGCATGAGGTGAAATACGACGCGGAAATATTTTAAAAACATCATCGACACCAAATACATTTATACCACCCGGCAATAAAGTCTTATTGTTTCGTTCTATAATATCAATCTGCGAAATCGGAGTTGGAAATGTTATTCCAGATAGATTTAATTTTGATTCATGGTGTTTATATTTGAAAGTTCTGTTAGGATCCTTGTTAACTGGAAACAACGCAGCCAACAAACTCCATTTAATACACATATTATCATCACTGATCACATTTATGCAACACTGTGAGTGTTTAATCGCCGGCTGTAATTCAAAAGATTTTCCAACACGAAGCGGATCGTATTTATGCGTGTGAACTAATAAATGTATATCATTAATAAAAATCCAACATGATCCACCTGAAGTATACTCGTCGATTTTTTTCTCAAATTCTTGCATTATTTTATGAACGAGATTTTCAATATTATCGTCGGCAAATACAACAATCGGTTTTAAACTCAGATATGGATCAGAGAATTTTTCATCATCGACAGCATGACGAAATAACACTTGACGCTCAAATATAATTTTATCTCGCGGTTTTTTTGTAATATGAATTTAGTAGCTTTACTTGTTATTTCACTAATCGGTTTTAACTCGCTGTCGAGCTGAATTTTATAGGTTTTGTTGAAGCCAGCAAACGATGATTCTGTTTCATGAATTTTTAGATTAAACTTGGTGAACTCTTTAACGATTTTAGTTTTTGTTGTTGGTTTATAATGCTTTATTTGTTCCAGCACTGGCGTAAATAATATTTTTTGTTGTCGTAGTTTTACATTATAAATATCATTTTTAAGCTGATCTAGCGCTGTATTCGATTTGGGATATTTAACGGTTTTCCCAGTTAATTTTTCATATTCGTCCAGCAACGCTGTAACCGTACGGTGACGTGTGTGCTTCGTCGCCATATTTATTATATTATTTTAGATAAAATTTCAATATCTAATTGGAATTAAATTATTTTTTATTTGAATTAGAATTTTGTCTGAATTATAATATAATGCCACTAATCGGCATGAACAATTGCGCGTGGCTAAAACAAGGGTCATCTGAGCGATGTAACAAACACTGTTACAAAGAGTACTGTGGACTTCACAGCAATTACATGAAAAACAACAACACAACAGGCCCAAAACCCTGTTTGAAATGTGGTAGAGGAACACGAGGACAATTACAAACTTGCAAACAATGTGATGGATCAAATTATCGAGCGTTACAATTTTATTATCAACATCGAACTCCAAAGTTTTATACGATAAAAGAAGCGCCAACCAAAGAGGAGTTTTTGACGAGATCCAACAATTAGTTTTATCTGAAATAATAATGCCATCAAAAACTATATTTGTAGAGGACAATGAGAAATTTTACGTGGGTGGCCGTCCAGCTCCAGCAAGTAAAATTAGTTTTGTAAAACAATATGATGATATACGAGTTTTAAAAGTTACTAATCGACATCATATAGGATTTTCACGACGACCTTCTATTACACCGCTGTCACGTGATGAGCTTGCACGACGACGATTATCTGAAAAAATAAAATTAAATTTATCTAAAATAAATAAATAAATAGCATGGTTTCATTAAATGACTTAATTGCGTTAAATATCATTAACAATGGCCGCAACAATAAAAATTATTTTGTTGATAAGCTGATACAAGGACCAGCCGGCGAGAGATATTTTCTACCGCCGCTCGACTCCCAGATCACATTCCGAGTAATGACCAACGGAGATAAATGTATAATTGTGCCATATCTCGGGAAAACTACAGATCTAATTTTATTTTCGCTTGTGAAGATCATCGAGGAATTTTCGGAGGAATTCGACAGAAGATTTAATTTACTAAAGTTATCAGTGAGTGAAATCGAAATATATTTAACTAGACCGTTAACAGCGAGGAAAAATCAGCTTAAAATATCATCGATTAAATAATTACGCCAACAAAATCTGAAGAAAAACCCGTACGAGGACGACCAAAGAAAACTACAACACAGCTAAAGCCTGAAATTTTAAATAATACTACAAAGCGATGACGACTGAAAAAAAAAAAAAAGTTTGAATGAGTTGTTTTCTCATGGGTGGAGAAGCTTTGGACGGGACAGTCTCTTTCTTTTCTTTCCTTTGGGGGTAGAAGAAGGATGTCTCTTGGGGAGGGGTGACATCTTTCTTTGTTGACTGGTTGGTTCCGGATCGCAATCCAAAAATACACTAACGTCGATGACTTGGTACACGGCCTTTTATCCCTTTTTGGACTTTCGCTTCGTCAAAAAGGTGACGATTTGTTTTCCAAAATCGCCAAAGAATCCTCCTCTTTGGCGGCTCCCTTTTTTCTTTGGACGAGTATGTCTTTTCTGGAGGTGACGTCGATGTTTGGCTAAGTGTTTTTTCGGACAAGGGAACGTCTTTTTCTTCTTCCTTTTCCTTTTTGGACAGACGAACGACAATGGTAACGGTGTGCACTTCTTCGAGGGAACATCTTTGGGCGTTCAGGAGCACACAAATACAATGAAGTCAATAGGCTGAGACGTGTCCTTTTATCTTTTTTTTATTTTTGATAAGAGGTTTTGTTCAAACTTTTTGATGATATTTTCCATATTGGCAAAAAATCCTCCCCTTTGTTTGCTTCTCCTTTTCTGGGGGTGAGGTCGATGTTTGGCGAAGCGCTTTTTGGGATGACGTGACTGTCCTTTTCGTTTTCCTTTAGCTTTTTGGACAGACGAACGACGATAGTGACGGTGTGCACGTCTTTGAGGGGACATCTTTGCGCGTTCAGGAGCACAAAAACATTGAACCCATCGTTTACCTCAGGTCTTTTTTATACTGGAATGCGTCACCACTGATTGTTGGCTGGTTGTATCATTATCATGGCAGGCATCACACGTCGTGGAGGGGTTCGCAACGGACTCAGTCGGGACAGTTCCTGCTTGAACAAATCCAGTAAACTCTTTAACACGCCCGATCTCTGTTGAACTTTGATTTTGGGGGCAGGTACTTTGCGAGCAGCGGCCACTACCACTAAAGAGGAAGAGGGTGTCACCACTGGAGGAGAAGTTTTTGGAGACGCGGGTTTCCAATGTTTCATCAAATTAGGAAAGACACGTGTTAAATCGGGTTTGGCAGGCATCACCAGCAACGGAGAAGTGGAAGAAGCTGAGGTTACTGGAGACGCAGTCACCGATGCAACAGGTCATGGTTTGCGAATGTAAGGTTACGTCCTGGCGGCAGTACCTCTCTTGCGGGTAGAAGCTGTTTCCTGTGGACTTTTCATTTTCTTTTCCTGAGGCTGTGATCTGGTCTTGACACCGCTGCACTTTTTCTTTTTCTTATGGGTACATCGGGGAGTGGTATTTCCCTTGGGGAGGACTTTGGAAGCATTAGGATCCCATTTAAAGAGGGAGCGAATGACGACACCTAGAGAACCGCTACCTCCAGGTTTCAAAATGATTTGCTTTTTGGTTTGAGTGTCGATGCGAGGATCAGCCAGTTGCGTCAAGGCTACTTTGTTTCTGTCAAAAAAGCGTTTGGCTTGATGTGGAATGTGAATGATGCCGTGCAGTAATCGACGTACTGTCACCATAAACCGTCGTATGACTAATTTGAGACTAGCTTCTAAGACACGAGCACGTATTTGTGGATTTCTTTCGCGACTGATGCCGTACAAGGCAAGAATCAAATTACGGGAAGAAGAGACTGAAGGGACGTCATGTTGACGATGTGTGAGACCCAAAGTCACCGAGGATTTTATAGAGTCTTTTGGTTTTTGTTAAGTCGACGACGGGGACGTGTACACGACAGGCCCTCCGTCTTGGCACCAGTGGTGAAACAGATGGGTAAGAAATCGCAAATAATCGGGGTGGGGTGGGTTTTAAATCCACGAGTAAATAAGCGTGTGGGGTTTGAGTGGCATCGTCGTACGCATGAGTCAGCCAAGGCGTTCCTAACTGTTTGGCTAACACTTGCACTTGCGATTTATCTCTAGGGCTTTTAAACAACACCACGTAATGAGCATTGAGATTGATGGTCCGATGGGCTTTACTTTGTTGAAACAAATTTTGGGTGATATAAATGACACTGGCATTACGATGATGCCCTTTGCGCGTAAACCAGAGTTTAATTTCTTCTTCGTCTTCTCCTAACATGTCGTCAAAAATAACCAAATGAGTTTGACTAGGGTCGGACACGATCCCGTCGTCCTCGCCAGGAATGTCTTCCACAAAGACGATGGAATCGCCTTGACTTTCTCGCTGAAGGCTATACGCCGATTACCACTCTTTGTAACACCACATGATCCGTTGAGGTGGACGATCGATCAAATGATGTTTATGTTCGATCAAACGTTTGACAAATTCGGTTTTGTCTGAACCGCTAGGTCTGGCAATAAGCATGTTAAAGGGATGGCGAGGATAGAAGGCCTCCCAACTAGCACGATCTAAGTGATCGTCGATGACTTTGAAAGTGGAGGAAGAAGGAGCAGAGACAGTAGAGGTAGCCATAGTAGTGTAGGGAATGTCACTTTTGACACCAGGACAGACAAGAGTTTTATACTTTTTTTCTGGACACGTTTATTGTCATCTTTAATTGTGAACAACACGAAAGACAAAAATACATAAAAGCCAAATGGTTAAGTACATGAATAAAAGACACATCAAAACGATCATAGTGGAATATAAAGAAGTCTTTGTACAATGTTTTTGGTGATCAATATGTGGTATCGTAGTGACAGTGTGTAATGTTTTTAGAGTCTCTACACTCCTTGGCACAGTCACACAGGGGTCCCCCCGGAATGACCTTTCGGGGATGTCGATCACGGTCCTGTCCTGTCCTGAAGGGAGTTCTTCTTCTGGCACTGTCACTAACACAGGTTTAAAAGTTACTTTTTTCACTGAACGTTTTAATTTTTTAGGATGACAAATCTTGGGCATAGTGTGCCACTTCTTTTGTCCAAGCCTCGAAACCCCAACTTTTCCAGTCACGTGCATCTTTCCAGTGAGGGTGAAAGTCACAAGCTACACATACATCGTTGTACACATGTTCAGTACCTAAATGTTGACGAATCTTTCTTTCCTGTAGAGGTCGAGAAGTATCGAGATGAAAGCGCAAAGCTTTGAGCAGAATGAGTTTTTCGTGTACGTTTAAAGGGACCACTTTCATGCTTTTTTGAGTGGTATGTACTGTTCGTAAAGAGTCCACAAGGAATCGGTCGGTAAACGAAATCCCAGAGAGCAAGTTACTAAGACACACACCACACGTCGACCCCAATTCAATGGACACATTTCTCGTAAAATGCGATGGTTATCCTCCACCGTTTGAATAGTGTCATTAATTTCCTTCCACGGAATCCGTTGTATCACGAATGATAAAAGTCGTGGCATAGTAGTCCGTTTTTATACCCTCTTTGGTGTGAGGTAATAAGTGTACTTTTTGAACAGACTCGATTTTATTTTAGTACCGCACCAAAAACGTTTGGTCATTAACTCACATGCCACAAGTCGTACAGAAGTTTCCTCTTAAACTAAGTTTACATTGTGTAAAAGATTTTGGTAATCCTCTAACTCGTCTTTTGGAATTCGGTGTATTAGGATCACCTTGTAAGTAGAATGAGTGGCATCCAAAACTTTATGAATCTCACTTGATTCATCAATGTCTGACCACTGGGACACTTTCATCATAATCAATCCTCTTATAGCATTTAGGTACCTGTTGTTTAAACATCGGTGACGTAACGGATGCAATGGTTCTTTGCGTTTCACTTGTATTTTGACGAAATCTCGGTAAATGCATCCTCTCAACTCCAGAGGTAAACCATGAATGTTCTCTTGTAAAGTATCCATGACCATGTCAGTCAAACACTTCTCGTAGAGCGAAAGTGACGCATGTAGTGAGTAATTTCTGGCCACTGCCATTCCAGGAAACGGTCAAGAATGTCATTAAAGTTTTCTAATATAAATGGTCTAAAGCGGAATATTCGGAAGAACGCACACTTGATCCAGAGAAATCTGACTTGTTTGTTGACTTTTGTCAATTTTCTCTTGTGAATTTCTGGACATAAAAGTTCCTCGGTCACCAATTGAGATTTTGCTCTGACAAGTCCCTGCCAAATTTTCTTGTAGATCTTCTCTTGCAATTCGTTTTGTAATCTTTGAATATTATTTTTTAAATGGGGTTTAAATACTTGTCTAGGTGTTGTCCAACGTTTGACCCTAGCCAAGGAGCGGGTTTCTTAAACGACATGGTATGCCACTTCAATGACGAGGTCCCACTAAAGGTAGGCAGTGACAATCCGCAGACCATCGAGCATGTTCCAGGTAAGCGCAATCTTTCTTCTCCCACTCGTGAAGTGACACACCGCAAATGAAGCACTTGACGTTATCCCCTTCGCCCAAGTAGATAAATATGGCTCTAGCTAATTCTTTGGCGGTAGGTCCTCCCAGATATTTTGGCCATTTTTCTCGGAAGGTTTGGAATCGACTTTCAAAGTCACAGTATTCAGACAATTGCACAGGGAAGGAATATTCGTCTTTCACAGGTTCATTTCGATGAGGGTACGGTGAAATCCGCAGGAGTTTGCTCAGTTTTGGATGATATCCGTAGGGCGGTAGTCCCATGTTTTGATAATGATGACATCCACCATGAAAACCAGTAAAGTGAAAAGGTGTACGAAGACGAGTGGCATCGCTTTCGCATCCGTCAGGTTTGACACGCACAGCATCACTTTCCATGGTAGGAGTAGTCATAGCAAAGTTCCCAACTGTCCGTGTCAAAATACAGTACACTATCTCCTAACTGGTGTAACGTTTCGTAGAATTTTAAGCGAGCATGGGCTGTCACGTAAGCCGCAATGATGATATTTCTAAATTTGTTGGCATCTACAAAGTCCAGTTCTTCTTCGTAACTGACTAAGATTAAGTCATCACGAACGACGTCCACGTGTTTTATGTATTTGCTTTTGTCGTGAATCATCTGGAAGTAGCGGGAAGGTTCTGTCAAATACTTCGTCTTGGGTAAACACGGTCGTTGTGCCATTTTACCCAACAAGCAATTTAACATCACTTTGGCAAAGAATCGCCTTACTTCGTTTTTCTCGACTTGGTCTAAAGTGATGCCATCCTGCTTCCAGTATTTCTCTTTGATTTTCTTTTGGTCTTTGGGAGTGTGACAGCAGGAAGGATAGCCGCTGGCTTCTTGTTTCAGTTTCAAAAAGGCATTTACGTAGTCTGCAAAAATGCCTTTCTGAGTCTTGTCGCCCTTGTGGTATTCTTCTGTCTTGGGAAAGTGGTAAATTTCGTACACTTCTAACAGTTGGTATCCCAGGTCCAGATCTTTGAACAATTCCACGCTGTCCCACGTTCCTGTCAAGGCACGCTCTTCCTGAGTGTGCTGACAAGGTCGGTCTTGATTGCACGTTTCGGCACAAGTACGGCACAAGAGAAACATCAGTTTTCCTTGGCAATGATGTGGTAAAACGGGATGGTACAAGTTCGTGGGAGGCAAGACTTTATATTTAATCAATCCTTCGTATTGGCGAATGTTGTCCAGGTCGATGTGTTCCGTCAGCAATTGCGGGTGATCAGCGGGAAAGTGTCAATATTTGTACACGTACGGATACAGAGAACACACGTCCAAGTATTTGATTTCATCTCCTTTCTCCTCGTTGGCCTTGTACAGCAAACAGGTGTCATTCGTCCGTCCTCCGTACAAGCTGTCCCTCGGATTCAGTGGGTCCACCAGTTTGTAACTTTCCACGATGCGTTTAAACTCGGGATCGGTTTTCAATCGCTGATCGTACTCGTGTTCCCACATTTCCACCACTTGGTATCCTTGCTGTTCTAACTCTAATCGCCGCTGACAAGTGGCCTGGTACAAGTCTTCCATGGTCCGTTGTAAAAACTGATTTTTAGTGTTACGTTGAGGGTAACAGATGGGACATGCGTGAAATAAGCACCCGTTATACTCGTACACGATCTTGGGGTTTTCTAAGTCCCAGCCATCCACCGAATACGTTCCGATGGTATTTTCGCCTCCTCCGTTGCGAGCATGTTGGATACATTTGTCTTCCTTGTCGCACAAGTAATGTAACCAGCGTAGGGCTTTGACCGAGTATTGACGTTTGACACAATTGGTCGTTTGAGAACTTATGACAGCTAGGGTGTTTTCGGGCATGAATCGTTGGCGGTACACTAAGGAACACACTGTGGCAATGGTGCAAGCTTCTTTGAAAGGATCTATCCCTCCGTGTTCCATGAACAGTTCTCGAAATTTTCCACAGCAACTCCGTAAAATGTCCACGTCGGAACGACAATAGTTTAACATTTCTTCCTGAAAGTCGAAAGGGTCTGAGGCGTGAGTCTGGTACCAAGCGTAGAAAGCTTCTCGTTGTTCGGTGCGCATTTTGTCGGGGTCGTAGTAGTGAGCCTCTGGCAAATGGGGTAGAATGGCGTGTTGATTGGCTTCGGTATTGAAAAAGTGTGGAAAATAGCCTTTGGCCATTTCTGTCATTCCAAACGTTTTAGGCATGCGACTCAAAGGCATGGCCAAGTAACTCATCGAATCTTCAAACTTCACTTGTCCCACTTGCATGGAAATGATTTTTGCTCCGTTCAAAGTTACTTTCGGACGTTCGGTACTTTGTTCCGTATAGTATCTCTAAAGAAACTGTCCATCGAGTCCCGAGAAACTGGGAGCCATAATCGTGGCATGGCGATGACAATCTCCGTAATGTCCGATGTCCTCTTGGCTCCACGTCTCGTCGATAGGGTCTAAGATCCATTGGGCGAGATCGGCCAGCGTGTTCGGTCCCCGAAAGATTTTTTCACTTTCTCCAGGAGTCTTGCTACAGTGAGGGCAATGAGTAAAGATAGGCTCTTGGACGCACTTCTCGCAAGCTTGGTGAGCCACGCTGAAATTAGGAATGTGAATGCCGGTTTCTTGCATGCATTCGAAATCGAAAAAGTTGAAATTGCCTTTATTCTGGTCATCTTCTTCCTCTTCATGTTTGGAATGGTATTTCTGAATGTAGCATTCGTGTTCCAAGTCCACGATTTGGTGACAAATGTGACATCGCTTCTTTCCTGAACAGACGTGAGCCATGGCATTATTGGTACGTATGCCTTGTCCGCAAGTAGGGCACAATCTCAGGAGTTCACAAGCACATTTCTGCTGTGAACCTTGCGTCTTTAGATGTTGTTGGTAACAGGTTGTACTGACAAAAGTGCGTTGACAAGCTGGGCAATGCACTCGTTCTTGTCCTTCGTCCAGATAGGGTTTAGAGGCCAAACATCCCTCACATTTCGATCCACAATGCTTGTGTTGCTCTCGATTGTTATAGCCATAATCACATTTCTCACAGTAATAATTGTATCCCAGGAATCCGATGATATTGGTAATGGCATCGAAATGTTCATTGTGATGATAGACGTGAATGTATTTTCCGTCTTTGAAATTTTTGCCTCGAAACAACAGAGCTCCGCGCACTTCTTGAGGGTGTACTTTCAAGATGTAGCGTGGAGCCAAGACGTCTTGCAATTTTTGCATTTCAGGAATCCCACAAGGTGTGTCTTTGGATATCCCCGCTTGCTGTAACAGGAGTTCTGTTTCTCTTCGTTGTTTGGATCGGCTAGATTTTTGAATAGTTTTCCAGGCTCTTTTCCATTCTGCCGTGTCGCTCTTGTCGGTATACGTTCGTCCTAGCACGATGGCCCGGGCTAAACATATCTTGTCTTGAGTGTTGTTAATTTGAACGATACTGCGCTTGATGCCGCGAAGGTCGTCCACCAATAACACCTTTTTGCGTCCTGTCCCTTGGGGAAGAGAAACGTGGGTCATGAACATTGTCGCTTTTCCGTCGGTGATGTGAAACTTGTTGTTGGATTGGTGCACGTGTTGAATCTTGTCAATGACTTTGGAAGGTGTCATTTCCGCAGGGCTGCTAAACTCGATCCAAACGGGGGATTTCAAACTATCGTGATGACGGACTTTGATTGGGTGTAGACCCTCTAGGTCTGGATTCTGGTTCACTTATCTCATCTTCAAAATCGCTGGCATGAATCTGAGCCAAGACTTCAGCTACTGTGCGAGGCGATAAATCACGTTTCTGCCTCTTACTTTCTTCTCCTTTCTTTA
Source organism: Megalonaias nervosa (assembly GCA_016617855.1). Classification (NCBI taxonomy): domain Eukaryota; kingdom Metazoa; phylum Mollusca; class Bivalvia; order Unionida; family Unionidae; genus Megalonaias; species Megalonaias nervosa. The sequence goes on along the minus strand of JAECUM010038904.1, from coordinate 26,761 downwards.
CGAAATGATGCGATCGTTTCATCTTGACTGCAAAAAGTCTAATGACTACATTTGAAACGCTATGGACACCTTTATATCCATGTCAGACCAGTGTATATATAAAGGGCTAGTGCCTTCCCTCCCAGTATTCATTTCACTTTCAAACCGACCAGCACGATGGAAGATCCCACACAGATCGAACTTCTGATCAGAGCTTTGCGAGGTGTCATACGAAAGTTTTCTTCAGAGACGCCGACGGACTACTCCCCCTCCTTTCGAGATAAAAGTCAAGATACTTGCTATATCTGTCAGAAGAAAAGGCATTGGGCTACAGAATGTCCAGACCGTCAAAAAAGCAAGACCAGTGTCAAAAGAGACAAAAGTTAAGATACCTGTTATCATTGTCAAGAGAAAGGACATTGGTCTTCAGATTGCCCTAAGAAACAACAGGAACAGGAGGAGGAAGAAGAAGAGGTGACCTCGGCAAAGGAAGATCCCCGACACGCTCAGAAAGAGATGAAACGAAAACGAGAGAAAAGTGAGGAAGAAGGGGAGGAATAACCTGCGAAAGTGAAGAAAGTCAGAAAACAGAGAGAGTGAAGAAAAAAAGACACAGAAGAAGTCTATGAACTTTTTTAAAGTGTTGTGTTGTGTTGTGTTGTGTTGTGAATTGGATTGTAAAGTGTGTACCAGAATAGACCAGACAGAAAAACGTAATTGTCTCCTGGTTTTGATTTTTTAGAATAAGGGCCTACACTCACGCACTCACACACGTACATCATAGGGTTAAAAAAGGGATTTTGAGTTTTATTGACTGAGGCAAAATGAATACTATCTCTTTTCGAAAGAAGTGAGTGGACCTGAAAAGGATCTTGGGGTGTTTGTTTTTTTAAACAAAAAAAAAAGAAACTCAGGAACGAGAAGCAATCAGCTTTATCTGCCTTAAACCTTTGCCACGGCCAATGCCAACTTCTGGACTTTCTCCCATCGATTATTGGGTCGAAATCACTAGGGATGGTTCTCCTGCATACTAACAGGGTTGGACTGTTTGGCTCGGGAAGGTCTTTTTCTCTTGGGTCGTAATAAAGAAGTCTGATACATTTGTTTCAGACTTCTTAACTCTGCCAAAATGTCCAAGAGTACCGTTACCGTTTGACTTTCACTGTTCTCCTTCTCTCCTAGACCTTGTTTCTTCTCTGCTTCTTCTTCTTCCTGTCGTTTCCTTCTTGCCTCTTCTTCTCGCTGTTGCTGTTCAAGGGGAAAAGCTTGGTCTGCTTCTGTCTGCTGTTGTAAAAATTTCTCCAATTCTTCTTTCTGTCTCTGTTTAAAATCCTCGACCTGTGGTCAAATTCTTGCGAAGAGAGAAAATCTACTAAATCCCAGTTGAAATCGACCTCTTCTGGAAGTAGCCCTGTGTTGACTTTGGTAACCGCTGCTATGCCATCGCTTATCGTCTCCACGGCCAGTGCACCCCAATTCATTGTCTTCTTAGTTTCCGTCATGTTTGAAAAATCAATGTCGGATCGATTCACTGCGCACAGACGCAAGTGCACCTATATAGAGAATGTGACGTCACAGATAGCTCTCTTCGGATTGGAAGACAGACTCCGTGAAATGACGCGTGTTGGGACTGGTGAACAATCTCAGTCCGTTTCGATCCGGTCTTCCACTATAAATAAACGCGGTTCACTTCATTCCCTTCACCTGTTCTCATCACAAGATGTGGACCAACGTTGAATCCTCTACTCTTGTATCATCGATGCTGTTCCGTACGGACTTACCCATGTATGTTAAATCATCATGGAGAATCATCCGGATGACCGAGACGAGCGTTTGGAAAAGAAGAACCTATGTGGAGAGACAAGGTTGTATGAAGCGAGTCCTCATCTACGGTCCAGAGGTTAGACGAAGTTTAAGAGAGGAAGATCAGTGAGATGTCCTTTATGTTAACGAGATGGTGTTAACATAAAAACCAACGGTCCTTTTCAGGGCCACTTGATATGCCTCGAGAAGATTTATTCTTTCTTATCTAAAAAAATGTTTTAGTTGTAATGTTGCATATGTCTATGTCTCTATTGTATTTGTCCCTACCTAGGGTAGCCGCGCGTATTCAGAGCAACCACTTGCAACATTGTTCCCAATACTGTGACGTCACCCTACCTGTTCCATTCCTATCGTCGCTATACAAAATTCCCTTGATGCCGTATCGTCCCAGGGTTTTGATTTTTTGACGCTATAAATCTTGACGCCATATCGTCCCGGGGGGTGGGGGTGGGGGTCTGTAATGTATTTTCCCATTGACACTATATCGTCCCCCTTCACTACTAGTGATAATGTTGTGGTCACTGGGATCAATATTCCATGTTATAATGGCTTAAGTCAAGCAACAGTATTGTAGGTTGCCGAAAACGGTTTTGACCACCTGAAAGCCATAAGAGAGAGAGAGAGAGAGAGAGAGAGAGAGAGAGAGAGAGAGAGAGAGAGAGAGAGAGAGAGACTCTTGCCAGATAAAAGTGAATGTATGAACGGAACATCTTTCAACATATCAAACTTACGCATTGACCTCAAGTCACTCACGTACTTAGAATGGTCGGATGATGATTTGGAGCTTCAAACAATTCTGATGACACGTAACGGCAATTACCTCTTTAATAGACTGTCAAAAGCTTTATGTAAAGACGAACATATTGCTGAAGAACTAAAAATACGCACTTGCATAACAATGGTTATGAATAAAGAATACTACATAAAACAGACCTATTCAAAGGACTTTTTACTGTGTTCGCCTAGTTTTGAAAAAATCTGACATCATCTATGAGAAGTCTGGTGGATTTTCTTGCACTTGGATAATTCCAACGGCATTAAAGACATAAGTGTATATCCAATTGTCAACGGAAAGCGTGACAATGTAGCGCAGCTGTTGACTCGTTCTCACATGCACAACAAAACAGCAAAAAGACAAAACGCCGTTGAATCGCATGTGGACACGATGGGTATTCATTGCGTCAAAACATGGATACCAAACAATTTGCTTCATTGATCGGAGGGAATGACAACACAAAACCACATTCCGACTGCATTGTTTTATTGGTGGAATTTCTTATTTTAAATCTCAAATGGGAATAGACAGAATCTAGCACAGCGTGGTGCTTCTACGATTTTATTTCAACAAGTGCCAAATCTTCAGCTATCAACACGTAAATTATTTACATATATCTTATATTTCTTTATATAAACCCTTTAGGTTTTTATAACATTAAAATCAACATTCAGTATTTACCTGTACTGTCAGTTAAAACGTTTATGTGCCGTCTTTGTCATTTATATACATATTTCTTTTATTTCCTTAGATGAAACATATACCAATAACAGGAAATTTTCAGTTAGTAAAGTTGTAAAACTTCCTTGCGCGCTTCTTTTTCCAATGCATACGACAGGAATATAAAAAATACATGCCCCCATGGAATTTACTGCATCATTATTAAGTGAGATAATATAAATTACGAATAATGATAAGAAGATTCCATTTTTATTGACAAACGATATTTCTGAATGTTTACAATAATTCATTACAACTGTGAGTGCAAATAGACATTAAATAAAACGAACAACGTATGGACAATAGATGCTTATTTTGCATAAAATTGGAATAAACATTCAGTATTTTCCACTATTGTCACTTCAAAATGTCTATGTGCTGTCTTTGTCATTTTTGTTTTTGCCCGTCTTGTACGTCTTTGTGGTGTTTAGTAGGCTTAAACACAAATCAGTATGTCAGGTCCAAAAGTTTATTGTCATACTAATCATTTGCAGCATTCTAAACAAGTCGGGAGGAACAGATACGGACGTCAAGCACAGAATTGCCAAGGCATGCCATGCCTTGACCACTCTCAACCAGTCGGGACAAACGATAATATCTGCTTGAAAACAACGATTAGACTGTTCATCAAATCAGGGCTGCTCTATTGGACAGACACCCGGAAACACACAAAAACTTGGAAAATAAACTGCACAAATTCATCAATACTTATCTCCGACATATTATACGCATCAGTTAGACAGATCCAATCCCCAACCAGGAGTTATAGCTGAAAGCACAACAGTATCCTATCTCAGACACCATTAAGGATCGCAAATAAAGATGGATTGGACACTCCATGTGGAGAGACCAGTACGACATTGCTCGTCATTCCTGCATTGGAAACCTTATGTAGGACACACGGTATAAAATATATGGAAAAATGGGAACCAGTCTGGAAATGGTTGAACATAAAAAACAGTATGTATGGATTTGGCTGGCCAGGATTGGTTAATAATGTTAGTTATGTTTTAGGAAAAAGAATCTTTTGAGAGCTTATCCTAGCTGTAAGTGAAAAAAATAGACATTGTTTTATCGACGGAATTTCAGTCCTTTAACATTCTTGAGTTCGGAACACTCATTACTAAAATTAGCACCTGACTCTTTGGTGCGGAATTGAAAGCATATGTTTCAAACACATGCAGATCCAGAAAATGCCGCGGCTCATATCCTTTCCTCCATACAGAAGCTGACATCCATGTTTCATTTATACTGATAAATATAGGTTTGATCATGAGCACTCAGAAATTTTAAGTTACTGAATTTTTAATATCATGGTGTTTGCATAGGTCTACTGTGGGAACTGAATTAGTACCGTGAGTCCTTAAAGCAAACGCAGAAGAGGACGGCCAGCCATGACTTGGCCTAGAACTCTCTACACCGAACTAAAGACCATCTAATTTGTTATGGAGGGAGCAAAGAAAAGAGCCCAAGATTGTGACGGATGGGAAGCTGTGTTGAATGCGCTTTTACCTACTGGCGATGTCCTCCACCCCACATCTCTCTCTCTCTCTCTCTCTCTCTCTCTCTCTCTCTCTCTCTCTCTCTCTCTCTCTCTCTCTGTATCTTTGTCAAAGGAACGGACTTTCCTGACAGTAGTGTAGTGGGGTAGTATAGGGACAATGGGAATTAGCATTACAGACCCCCCCCCGAATAGTATGGGGACACGATTTATAAGGACAAAAAATCACCCTGGGATAGTATAGGGACAATGGGAATTTTGTATAGCGACTAGCACACCCTGGGACTGTATAGAGACAAGAGGAATGGCACAGGTAGGGTGACGTCACGGTACTGGGCAGTTGCAACAATGTAGCAAGTACCGTGACGTCATGCCACCTGTGTCATTTCTATATAAAGTTTGAATCATTCGCGTCCGTGTTTGTGAACAGTATATAGCAAGTACCGTGACGTCATGCCACCTGTGTCATTTCTATATAAAGTTTGAATCATTCGCGTCCGTGTTTGTACATATTATAATATTATACCCAAATTATACAATTGACTAAAAAAAATTTAAATAAGAGAATGATGTTCTTGTGAGTTAAAAGATAAATTGTACAATCGGATAAATATTTTAGGCAAGAAAGAATAAATATCTTTTCGAGGCAGTGGAGTGGCCCTGTAAAGGGCCTTTGGTTTTCTTCTTTGTCTTCTTCTAAGTTCTTCTATTCCTCCACCAACTTCTTATTTTCTGTCCTACACTTTTTTTTCTTCTCATTCTTTTCCTTCTCCTGTTTTTCCTTCTCCTCCTCCTTTTCCTGTTTCTTCCTTTTTTCATTTTCTTCTTCCTTTTATATTTTTTCGTTCCACTCCCTCATCCTCCTATTGTCTTCTAAATCTTCCTTTTCGTCCTTTTCAATTCTGATCATCTCATTTAATATCTCCTTTCCTGTCTTTAAATTGTTGATTTCCATAGCCAATCTGTGCGGGTTATAAGCCCCAAGTTGCATTCTAAGTAGCATCTCCTCCACCATGCCTAGTGTGTCTAACACCTCCTGTAATCTTATCCTTCTCTCCATGTTGCTAGCCATTTTTTATATTCAGCGTTGAATGGACGTGAACGAAAACATCCCTTACACTCACTTCATATATTATTTACAATCCACACCAACGAACGCGAATGCATAAAACACACACCATATATACTATCCACACCAACGAACGAGAATGCATAAAACATACCATATTTACTATCCTCACAAACGAATGAGAAAGCATTAAACACACATCTATTTACTATCCACACCAACGAACGAGAATGCATAAAACATTCCATACCTACTATCCACACCAACGTACGAGAATGCATAAAGCATACACACTATACTATCCACACCAACGGACGCGAATGCATAAAACACACCATACCTACTATCCACACCAACGAAAGAGAATGCATAAAACACAAACACATATACTATCCACACCAACGTACGCGAATGCAAACACACACACACACACACACACACACACACACACACACACACACACACACACACACACACACACACACAGACACACACACACACACACAACAGTAAAGGAGTGAGTGTATATAGTCACACTACTCTACATTCACATCAATTGGCAACTTGAATAGTCTCTCTTTTCTAGAGATTTGGTTAGCCCTGAGAAGGGCTGTTTTTCTTGGAACTCCAATTGCACCTGGCTAATGGTTGTACCTACCAGGTCTGGCCCCATATATGCATTGCAGGCTCCAGTCATTCTCCCAACTGATGCATATGGTTGGGAGTGCAGAGGGAGCTTGAGTGGCTTCACTATTCCAGTTTTCAGTCTGAGGGATAGTGAAGACTTGTTCCCTCTGTCTTCTCCTATGCCAGACTCGGGGATGATTTTGCTGAAGCTGCGGCTCCCACTCTTACCGCTGTCTCTCCAACTCCTCCAAGGCCTCTTGCTCCCAGTTTTCTGTCTGGAGGACAGCGGCTCTTGGTAGAGGTTGTGGCTGACGTTGTTGTTGTGGATGTGGTTGAGGAGGCCGTACTGGTTGTGCAAGTGTCCTCACCTCATGTTTGACCTCACACAGAGGTCTCATGAAGTGGTGAGGCAGGATCCCTCTTTCCTTTTCTTTCTCTTCTTCCTTCTACTTTTCTCTGTCCTCTTTTTTTAACCTGGCTTCCTCCTGTACCGCCTCCATAGCCAGCTCATCTAGGAGACGCCTGGCATGTTCCAGGTGCATCTGGAGTTCCAACAGTTTTTGTAGTCTGCTCATCTTCTTTTTAAGTTGACTAGTCAGCAATGGTAGCTAGACTGACGAGTGCTCTGCTTTATATTCCTGGAGCACGAACGTGAAGGAAAACATCCACTGGCACCAAAACTTACCATAACCAAAAACAAAACATCAAACGCGCGGACCTAAAAGAAACACTCACGTTGACTTTTTTACTTTTTGCTTACAAACAAAGACATGCACGATTTGACAAGACAGAGAAAACAAAGGGTGGATTTTTTACTGACAAAAGAAACGAAGTGCTTATAGACACACTTTGATTTATTTTTTAAAGACACACACACAAATTTGTTTCCGCAAATTGAATTAGTATCTCTTTTCTAGAGTATTGGGGTAGCCCTGAAAAGGTTTTTTTTTTTTTTTTATTTTTTTTTTATTTTGTTAACGGGAGTGATGGCAATCTTTTTTTACTGTCTAAGATTGCATCTCCGTCTGGCAGCAGGCTTTCCTATACGATACGGTCTGCTTCTTCGGAAAGAGAAGGAGAACTATTTGGTGTCCACACGGCAGTCAACAAAACCTCTGTCCGGTTATTGCTGCTGCTGCTGTTGCTGCTGTTGTTGTTGCTGCTCTCTCTACTTCTGAAGTCTGTACTTCTCTGTCCATTCTTCTTGTTCTTTCTTGATTTCCTCTCTGAAGACCTCTTCTATCAGGTCTTGGGCTATTGCTCACATCCTGACATTCTCTATCTCTCCAGGCTTAGGTATCAGGTTTAGCCTGACACGATGTAAATTGACGTAAGCTTCGTTCAGCTTGGCTAGTCTGGAAGGCATGTTCATAGGTTGACGAGTCAACAGTGGATGGCCAGACTGGAGACCAACCCGCTTTATATGGTTCAAACGCGGACGCGATAGAAAACATCCCTACTCGGTTTTAGTGTCGGAATGTTATGATAGCGAATGTCATGGTGAGGGATAGAGAGAAAGTCAAAGAGCATATATTCACAGTGCTTTTTGAAAACAAACAACAGACATTTTTTTTCAAAACACAACAGTTTTTATTCAACCAGCAACTAACCACTAACAAGTAACAATAACATCAAACAAAGTATTTTTGACAAGGTTGAAAACGTTGTGAAATCATGTGAGATTTCCATTGATGGAAGTCATGAGGCCATTGATGTACACTACGATTCCTAGCTAAAGACAAAACATAGCCATAATGGTCACAAAACATTCGATCTACTTTCTCATCATTTCTAGAAGAGTGACGATCAGAATAAGTCACTAAATGTTCTAAAGGATATCCAAGACTGCGTTGATGAAGAAAATACACACAATATTGTCCACACACCATGGAATCTGTGCCTTGTAATTTCACATTATTGTATCCTCTCGTCTGGGCATTTCTTCTCATAAAGTCAATCATATCGTCTTCCAAAGGGGGTAATCCATACTAATCAAAATATTCCACGCAATCCTCTTGAGGGAAGTAGACGGCGACCCAGTGAGTTCCTGGGAGATGACTTTCGTCCGTGTTGATGATATAAGCTTGATGGTCTTGAGGTTTGCGATGAGGTAGTTCATCTTTAGCGCACACGACAGGATTCCAAGAAGCAGTATACGAACTATTGTTCAAAAGGTAATAAAGTTCCCAGGTATCCATTTTTTTGTTGTGTTGTTTTTTTTCATAGGTAATGATAAGTCATCAATTCAATTCTGACTTTTTGTTTGAAACGCTCTGTCAAGTAGCCGTTTCTTCGCCTTGTCTCCGCACTCTGGGCTAAGACAGCTTCGATGCGATAGATCTCTAGAGTAGTCAATGGAGGGCAGGAATGATCACGCAAGCCTTTATACCACTCATGCAACACTGCTTCTTCCGAGATGAGACTCCAAGGGTCGTCCAGATACTCGTCCAATTTTTCTTCTTGACTCATCATCATACATTTATCGTGTTGAATTTGACTGGGATGATCGTTTTGACATCCATAATAATATTTCTTACTCAATTCCGTAATTGTATATGCCAGGTGTTTAGCAAAACAGGACACTAAATGTTGTTCTTGTTCTGGCCATCTGGACGTGACTAATACCTCGTTCTCTTTGTCTTGGTCTTGGGGTTCTGTTTTCACGCTATCCTCCCATTCCATGTCCAAAGATTCTCTATCCTTCACTGAGGGATAGGAGTCTTCCATTGTTTCTAATAGTCTAGAAACTGTTGATTTCGATGGTATTATCGAATTCGGCATACAAGATGACGTTGACCGTCTCGGTGAGAGCTTCTGCAAACTGTAGTTCCACACGCAGTTGACCAGATTTTATAGGGTGAAAATGTCCCTCGTCGCTGCCTCGGTCTGGAGTGAAATCAAAGGACCGCAAAGTGTAACCTCCTACATAATCTTCGTACGAAATACCGTGACTGGTGTTGGTTCCTAGTTGTCCGGTAGCTTCGTACAAGGACAAGTACGATCTCAAGTAATTCTTCTGGGCAAAGTTAGGTTCGAAGGGTCTGGTACACACCTTGTGCCATCGCGACTGCCTTCGATCTTGGACACTCTGTAGTGCTTAAACTGGAAAGGATTTTGATCGTGGGCTCCGTTGAGGGCTGCATTACTGACGATGCCAAAGATTAAACGTTTGGGTAACTGTCCTTGGAACAGATGATCTTCGATCTTGGATCGGAGTCCAGCAGCAATGGTGAACGTTTTCACTTCTACACGTCGTATCGGATACTTGGCGGTCGATCTGCTCAATGTTTGACTGATGTCGTTTCCCGCTTTAGGTAACACTTCTACGGGACGCACGTAAAGTCTGGCTTCTTGGATGATGGTTTTGTACTCGTTGGCATGAGCCATCAAATGGAAAGTGACACTGCTGCGATTGAGTCTCAGGCGAATATCCATTCCGTTCAGCAAATACTTGTCTTGCAACCACATGTCCAAATGCAAGCCATCCATCAGTTCTAAACTACGAGCTTGCAGGATTTTCCATCGACGGTTGTTAAAACCCACATTGTGAGGATTGTCATCGGCTGTCAGGGCTGTGTCGTTAAACGTGTCTTCACCTGCGGTGTCAGGTTTCCATACCACGCAAGCATCCAGATGAGTGTTCTTGGCCTCTTTTCCGTACGTCAAGAGATTTCCTAGGTACGATCGGTAAGGGTAAGTATCCATACTGCTGCTGACCAGTTTGTTATTCAAGTACAAATCCACTTCGCTGAACAAGGAATGCATGAAATTGTTGACGGGAGCTACTCTGGCATTTGCTCCCGGATTGGTGTTGTCGGTTTTGATCACTTTCAGTTTCAGATACAAGTTGCTGCTATTCAAATCGATGTAATCTTCGGGATGTCCTTTGATTTCAAACTCGATGGGAGCTGAATCCGTCAAAGAAGAGACGGGATGAAATTCGACCCATTGGGATTCTTGCATCGTCATCATGGTGGGTGGCAAGGCAAACAGATCCAGTTCCGACTTGGAACAAGCACAAGACTCTCGGTGCATCATTTTCTTTTTTTAAATAATCAAAAACGCCTAACTCTCGGACAGTTTTTCTTTTCTTAGTCTTTCTAGCTCTATGGGCGTCCTTTCAAGGGGTGTTTTCGTCGTCTTTTTCTGCCTTGTCCTTGCTGTGGCGTCAGGGAAGCAGGAATGCCTGACTCAGCATTGCCCAGGACATTTATAGGAGTTTCTCCCCGGCCCAAAATGTCTTTGCCCGTTTGAAGCAAGACATTTTTGCCTGCTCTCAAGAAAGCTTCTTTGGGGTTTTGTTTGTCAATGATGACATTTTGGAGAAATTCTTTGCCGTGCGTCAACGCGGCATCTTTTAAGGCGTGCAATTCCCGTGTCACCATCGGTTTCAAAACGGAAGCCACCGAACGAAAGGCTGATTTTAGCATATCACCTAAACCATGTCCTCGCTGTCGAGCGGCTCCTTGGTACACAGGATACATGACTGACAAAGAGTTAGAGTAATCGTTTTCGAAAATGGAGTTTCACTGTGACTTTCCCTTTGGTGAATGGAATATTTTGTCCCAGATCTCCTTTTATAGTAATGTTGACAGTGTCGAAATACGACTTACCGACGGGTAAATAGTGAGGATGTACAAATTCGCGGTGAACATGGTAGGTGTTTCCACCTTCCTCGTCAGCAGCCGTGGCAGAATCCACTTTGAAAGGAATGACACGCAGTAACGGTACGGAGGTGTGTCCCACCACGTTGTACTCAACCACATCGGAACACACAAACATCAAATTCAGTCCTTGGTTCATTTCTACAGGGAATCGGAAATATTTCGCAAAATCCAAGTTACTGGTCATGGCTGATATTTCGTTTTTCATCTTGATCAACTTGGTGTCTCCACCCAAAATGTCATACAATTCAGGACAAAATGTAATGGCCAATACTTTCTCCTCTGAAAATTTCATCATTAGGCGACGAGCTATTTTGTGGTACTCGATCGTGACACTTCTTCTGGCTTTATCCAAGGCTATACCAAACATGAAACTTAACCTGTCAGCAATGGCGTTCACGAAATGTTGACCACTAAAATAATAGAACGCAGGAATTTTCAACAGATAAGTGGTTCGTTTAGTTCTGGGGTCTTGTGATTTCATAAAGTCAGCTACACTGGCGCGTTCATCCATGGCTTGTTGCACTTGTTCGTCATAAACTTCTACCGTAAAAGTGTTTTCATTTTCGACGATGTTTTTGATTTGTGTAGGGTGAATCATTTCGACCAAAGCCACTTCCCAATGGGCTTCGTGATCCAATTGGATGGCTTGAGGTAATCTGGCCGAGAAACAGCACAAAGTGTTATTGAGAAACACCTCCATGGAACTGTCACTGGGTAACGTTAAGTAAAATTGGTTGTTCATAATTCCAGAGTTCTAGTGTCCGAGGAGTCACTGGAAGTCAAAGGAGTGTCTAAAAGAGGATGGTTAGGGTGACTGTTGGAAGGGGGACTAACATTGGACACAAGACTCCCGTTGTTGTTTCCGTTCGAGGAATATTTCAGAGACGGATTGGGAAGAAGGTAACCAATGCAACTGCTAAGTAAAATGGTCCACAATTGTTTGTCTCCTTGTTGCAAACTCAAATTGGCAATGGCAGCACCGATGACACAATACACCACAAAGATTTGGCAGAAGAAGACGATTTGCGTTTTAGGCACACGTTCTCCACACCACACCCACAAAGGTTGCTTTTGTAGATCTTGCAGAGAAGAACTGGGGCAAGGAGTGGTCACTACAGTAGCTGAGGCTGTGTTGAAGGGCATGATGGTCACTTCTTTTTATAGTCGATGAGTTGCGAAGCGTCAATCCAAGAGTTAAAACTGGGAGGATATCCTTTGCAATGTACTTTGACTTTTCCCACTTTTCGGGTTCTTCGATCGAGAATGCTTTCTATCTCGTACAAGTCGTCTTCTTTTTTGGTCACACGTTGTAAGCTGGGCAAGTAAAACGTTCCTTTTAACACTTCCCCGTTCATGTCTTCCAATTTATAGACAGGAGGATAACGGCCACGCACTCGTTCAGTGACAAGAAAGAATTCAGTGGTCCAGTTGGGTAAGTAACCTTTGTCGAAAGTGCGTTTGGTTTCGCCAATGCGCACCCAATCTCCTGATGCCAACAGTCCACCTTTCTTGGGGACAGTCACTGTTGGGGACGTACCAAACAAACGCTCGAAGACGGCCACTTCGTTGTCAGCAGTCACTTCTTGGGAGGCACGCCCAATGCTCCGATGGTAAGATTGGTTGTACGATTGGACAAGGTGTGGCAAGACGTCGATGTACTTGAGAGTGTGTTGATGCGTAAAATACTTCCACATACGTTCTTTCAAGGTGCGTTGAAAACGTTCCACGATGCTGGCTTTGGTTTCGGGATTCTCGGTGGTGAAAAAATGAATGTCACGTTTCTTCAATTCTTTTTGAAAAGCTTGGTTCAGAAATTCGGTGCCTTTGTCAGTTTGCCATCGAAGAGGGTGACGTCCGCTTTGTTTCAACACCAGTTTGAGAGTTCACACTAACTCACTGCTCGATTTGGAAGTCAATGTCACGACCCAAGCGAATTTGGAAAAGACGTCGATGACACAAAACAAATATTTGTAACCACGATTGTAGGTGGCCAGATGAGAGACATCGGCTAAATCGGCTTGCCATTGATGATCGATACCCTCGACTCGGGTGCGACTTCTGAAAAATTTTCGTTGAATGGGTTTGTGTAAGGTGTACGTGGCTTGTTCTTGTAACCATCGTTGCACATGAGGTAAACGGATACCTTTCAGTTGAGTTTTGGCAGCACGATACAATTTCTGCACTACTCCGTAACCTGCGGGATGGGCTGGATCGTAGTAAATGCTGGCTAACACCTTCTCCATTTTTTAAATAAGTGATCCAATCTTCACTGATGCTACTCTTGTCTTTCTGTGGTATTTTCTTGGTTTGTAATGCCTTGCGTGTCCGACGAGCAATAGGTGTTGAGGAGGACGGTGTTTGAACAGGGGTAATCAGTTCTTGTTTCACTTCTGTCTTGGCTTTCGTTTTCTCTTCTGAGGAAGAAGGAGTAGCCATGATCTTTTTAATTGAACCAATTCTGGATGTTGGTCGTGTTGTTATCTTGCGTACTTTTTCTGGTGGAGTTTCAAGCTCTTCTTCTTTTTCTGTCTTGATCACTGGGACTAGTGGTGGTGGACTTTCTGTCTTGACCATTGGAGGTGGTAGTGGTGGTGATGGACTTTTAATCAAGGCCTTAAAATCTTTCAGAGTGGGTTGAGCTGCTTCGTCTGAAGCTTTTTGGTGAAAGAGTTTCAGTCGTTGTAACAACTGACCGTACCGTTGAGATTTTTCCGTTTCTGACAAATCGCTGCTATCCATCAACGATTGCAACTCGTGTTGTAACTGGGACATTTCGGTTAAATGAGGATTGGGAGGTAAATGAGGGGTTCGTTGTTCTTGCCAACGATGGTATTACATCCATCGTTTGTAATGCACTAAAGCCAGTTTTCGCCCTTCCATCGGGTTTCAAGGATCACGTCTGAGATCTTTTGACTCCAAAGGTCCCTTTTATCTTCTTGGACCTTTTCATCTTCATCCTCCCAGGATGTTTCCCAATGCTCCTTTCAGCAAGGGTCCTCCTATTGTTCCCATTACTCCTTTCAGCAACATGGGCAAAAATGGCAAAATTCCTCCGCGTTCACCAACATCTTTTTCTTTTGACCAATGGGTATTTTCTTTTGGACCATTTGGCAAAGAACGTGTCGATGTTTGGCTAAGCATTCTTTCTGGTGTTTAGACAAAGGTATTGTGCCTTTCAAGACATTCAGACAACATTCGCACACGGTATCGATGACGTCTTTGGAGGTAGTTTGAATGAGTATTTTTCGCATGGGTGGAGGAGCTTTGGACAGGACGGACAACATGTCCCAATGTTTGGCTAAACGAGGTGGCAGTCCTTTTCTTTTTCCTTTTCCTTTCTGGACAGAAGAATGACGATGGTGACGGTGTGCACGTCTTGGAGGGGACATCTTTGGGCGTTGAGCAGCACAAAACACTGATCCCTATCGTTTGCCTCGATTCTTTTTTATACTGGAATGCGACGCCACTGATTGTCTTTACGTCGTATCAACTTGATGACAGGCAACACACGTCGTAGAGGAGCTCGCAACGGACTAAATCGGGACAGTTCTTGCTTGGACAAATCCAGTAAACTCTGTAACACACCCGTTCTCTCTTGGACTTTGATTTTGGGGGCAGGTACTTTGTGAGCAGCGGCCACTGCCGCTAAAGAGGGAGAGGGTGTCACCGGTGGAGGAGAAGTTTTTCGAGACGCTCTCTTGCTGGTAGAAGCTGTTTCCTGTGGACTTTTCTTTTTCTTTTTCTGAGGCTGTGACCTGGTCTTGACACCTTTGCTCTTTTTCTTTTTCTTCTGGGTACGTTTGGGTGTGGCTTTTTTCCTGGGGACGACTTTGGGAACATTAGGATCCCATTTTAAGAGGGAACGAATGATGACACCTCCTAGAGAACCGCTACCTCCAGGTTTCAAAATGATTTGCTTTTTGGTTTGAGTGTCGATGCGAGGATCGGCTAGCTGCGTCAAGGCTACTTTGTTTCTCTCTCAAAAAAAATGTTTGGTTTGATGTGGAATGTGAATGATGCCTTGCAGTAATTGACGTGCTGTCACCGTAAACCATCGTAAGACTTCTTTGAGACTAGCTTCTAAGACATGAGCACGTATTTGTAGATTTTTTCGCGGCTGATACCGTACAAGGCACGAATCAGTTTGATGTGAAGATGAGACTGAAGGGACGTCATGTTGACGATGTGTGAGACAGAGCCAAAGTGACCGAGGTTTTTATAGACTTTTTTGGTGATTGTGATTAAGTCGACGACGGGGACGTGTACACGACAGGCCCTCCGTCTTGGCACCAGTGCTGAAACAGATGGGTACGAAATCGCAAATAATCGGGAGTGGTGGGTTTTAAATCCACGAGTAAATAAGCGTGTGGGGTTTGAGTGGCATCGTCGTACGCTTGAGTCAGCCAAGGCGTTCCTAACTGTTTGGCTAACACTTGCACTTGCGATTTATCTCTAGGGCTTTTAAACAACACCACGTAATGAGCATTGAGATTGATGGTCCGATGGGCTTTACTTTGTTGAAACAAATTTTGGGTGATGTAAATGACACTGGCATTACGATGATGCCCTTTGCGCGTAAACCAGAGTTTAATTTCTTCTTCGTCTTCTCCTAACATGTCGTCAAAAATAACCAAATGAGTTTGACTAGGGTCAGACACGATCCCGTCGTCCTCGCCAGGAATGCCTTCCACAAAGACGATGGAATCGCTTTGACTTTCTCGCAGAAGGCTGTACGCCGATTGCCACTCTTTGTAACACCACACGATGCGTTGAGGTGGACGATCGATCAAATGATGTTTATGTTCGATCAAACGTTTGACAAATTCGGTTTTGTCTGAACCGCTAGGTCTGGCAATGAGCATGTTAATGAGATGGCGAAGATACAAGGCCTCCCAACTAGTCCGATTTCAGTGTTCGTCAATGACTTTGACAGTGGAGGAAGAGGGAGTAGAGACACTAGAGGATGCCATAGTAGTGTAGGAAATGTCACTTTCGACACCAAGACAGACAAGACATGAGTTTTTATACTTTTTTCTGGACACGTTTATTGTCATCTTTAATTGCGAACAACACGAAAGACACAAATACATAAAAGCCAAATGGTTAAGTACATGAATGAAAGACACATCAAAAAGATCATAGTGGAATACAAACAAGTCTCTGTACAACATTTGTGGTGATCAAGAGGTGAAATCGTAGGGGTAGTGTGTAATGTTCTTAGAGTCTCTACACTCCTTGGCACAGTCACACAAGAGTCCTCCCGGAATGGCCTTTCGGGGATGTCGATCACGGTCCTGTCCTGAAGAAAGTGGTTTTCCTCGGTCACGACTTCTTCTTCTAGCACTTTCACTAACGCTGGTATAAAAGATACTCTTTTTTTCACTGAACGTTTTAATTTTTTAGGATTACAAATCTTTGGCATAGTGTGCCACTTCTTTTGTCCATGCCTCAAATCCCCAACTTTTCCAGTCACGTGCATCTTTCCAGTGAGGGTGAAAGTCACATGCTACACAAACGTCGTCGTACACATCTTCAGTGCCTAAAAGTTGACGAATCTTGTTTTCCCGTAGAGGTTGAGAAGTATCAAGATGAAAGCGCAAAGCTTTGAGCAGAATGAGTCTCTCGTGTACTTTTAAACGGGCCATTTTCATGCTTTTTTGAGTGGTATGTACTGTTCGTAAAGAGTCCACAAGGAATCGGTCGGTAAACGAAATCCCAGAAAGCAAGTCACTAAGACACACACTACACGTCGACCTCAATTCAATGGACACAGTTCTCGTAATAGACGATCGTAATCCTCCACCGTTTGAATAGTGTCATTAATTTCCTTCCACGGAATCTGTTGTATCACGAATGATAAAGGTCGTGGCATAGTAGTCTGTTTTTATACCCTCTTTGGTGTCAGGTAATAAGTGTACTTTTTGAACAGACTCGATTTTATTTTAGTACCGTACCAAAAAAGTTTAGTCACTAATTCACACACCACACGTCGCACAGAGGTTTCCTCTTGAACTAGAAAGAATTATTCTTGTAAAGATTTGTTGTAATCCTCTAACTCGTCCGTTGGAATTCGGTGTATTAGGATCACCTTGTAAGTAGAATGAGTGGCATCCAAAAATTTATGAATTTGAAGCAATTCATCAATGTCTGACCACTGGGACACTTTCATCAGAATCAGTCCTCTTATAGCATTTAGGTACCAGTGGTTCAAACATCGGTGACGTAACGGATGCAATGGTTCTTTGCGTTTCACTTGTATTTTGACGAACTCGTGGTAAATGCGTTCTCTCAATTCCACAGGCAAACCACGAATATTCTCTTGTAAAGTATCCATAACCATGTCAGTCCAACACTTCTCCTAGAGCGAAAGTAATGAACGTAGTGAGCAATTTCTGACCACTGCCATTCCAGGAAACAGTCAAGAATGTCAACAAAATCTTCAAATGTAAATGGTCTAAAGCGAAATAGTAGGAAGAACGCACACTTGATCCAGAAAAATCGGACTTGTTTGTTGACTTTTGTCAATTTGCTCTTGTGAATTTCTCGACACAAAAGTTCTACAGTCACTAATTGAGATTTGGCTCTGGCAAGTCCATGCCAAATGTCCCTGTAGATCTTCTCTTGCAATTCGTTTGGTAATCTTTGAATATTATTTTCTACATCATGGGGTTTAAATTCTTGTCTAGGGGTTGTCCAATGTTTGACTCCTAGCCAAGGAGCGGGTTTCTTAAACGACATGGTATGCCCACTTCAGTGACGAGGTCCCACTAAAGGTAGGTAGTGACAATCTGGAGACCATCGAGCATGTTCCAGGTAAGCGGAATCTTTCTGTTCCCACTCATGAAGTGACAGACCGCAACTGAAGCACTTGACTTTATCCCCTCTGCCCAAGTAGATAAATCCGGCTCTAGTTAATTCTTCGGGGGTAGGTCCTCCCAGATATTTTGGTCATTTTCCTAGGAAGGTTTGGATCCGACTTTCAAAGTGGCAGTATTCAGGCAAACGCACAGGGAACGAATATTCGTCTTTCACAGGTTGAATTCGATGATGGTACGGTGAAATATGCAGGAGTTTGCTCAGTTTTACATGACATCCGTAGGGTGGTAGCCACATGATTTCATAAGGATGACATCCACCATGAAAACCAGTAAAGTGAAAAGGTGTACGATAACGAGTGGCATCGCTTTCGCATCCATCAGGTTTGACATGCACAGCATCACTTTCCATGGTAGGTACAGTCGTAGCAAAATTTCCATGATGTGGTACTGAATCGCTAAGGTCATCGCGTACGGCATCCCTGCCATCGCAAGGCACAATATCGCACTCGAGCTTGCTCTTGCTTGAAACTTGCTGTTTCAAAGGATTCATCTTTCTCGCTTGGCAATGGTAGTCACAATGAACTATCGGTCTTGAACGTTGTCCTTTTTTATATGCTGGCCAATATCGTCGTGACTGTCCGGTAAAGTGAAGTGATTGGGAAGCCGTACTCGCTTCTGGTACACGATTTGATAGACTTTTTCCAAGGGCCGGTTAACGATTTGGTGTGTGGGTAAACGAACAATCTTGTGCGGTTCGTGGGTGGTCACTTTAAAACCTCCATCCTGTCCAGACTGCAAGGCTTCTTTCAAGACGCCAAAGTTCACCAGGCAACTTGTGCGATAATTGAGAGTCAATCCTTTCACTTTACACTCTGTGTGTACTTCTCCTTGAGGGTTACGATATTCGTAGCCGTAATTTTTGGGACCGCCACTTGCAAAACGTAGAATCTTGTCTTCGGGATGCTCGTCCGTCCAGGCTCCTAAACGGTCTCCTTCGATGAGAGGATGAGGTTGACCCAGGAGATCGATGTAGATGCAACTGTCCGTGTCAAAATACAGCACACGATCTCCTAACAGTTCTAAAGCTTCGTACAGTTTTAAGCGAGTATGGGCTGTCACGTAAGCCGCAATGATGACATTTCCAAATTCGTCGGTTTCTACAAAGTGCAGTTCTTCTTCGTAATTGACTAAGATCAAGTCCTCACGAAGGACGTCCACGTGTTTCATGTATTTAGTTTTGTTGTGAATCATCTGGAAGTAGCGAGAAGGTTCTCTCAAAAACTCCGTTTTGGGTAAACACGGTCGTTGTGCCATTTTGCCCCACAAGCAATTTAACATCACTTTGGCAAACGATCGCCTTCCTTCGTTTTTCTCGATGTGGTCTAAAGGGATGCCTTCCTGCTCCCAGTATTTGTCTTTGAATTTTTTTTTTGGTCTTCGGGAGTGTGGCAGCAGGAAGGATAGCCGCTGGCTTCTTGTTTCAGTTTCAAAAAGGCATTCACGTAGTCTGCGAAAATGCCTTTTTGAGTCTCGTCGCCCTTGTGGTATTTTTCTGTCTTGGGAAAGTGGTAAATTTCGTACACTTCTAACAGTTGGTATCCCAAGTCCAGAGCTTTAAACAATTCCACGCTGACCCACGTTCCCGTCAAGGCACGTTCTTTCTGAGTGTGCTGACAAGGTCGGTCTTGGTTGCACGTTTCGGCACAAGTACGGTACAAGGGAAAGATCAGTTTTCCTTGGCAATGGTGAGGTAAAACGGGATGGTACAAGTACGTGGGAGGCAAGACTTTACACTTGATCAATCCTTCGTATTGGCGAATGTTGTCCAGGTCGATGTGTTGCGTCAGCAATTGCGGGTGCCCTGCAGGAAAGTGACAATATTTGCACACGTACGGATACAGAGAACACACGTCCAAGTATTTGATTTCTTCTCCTTTCTCCTCGTCGACTTGGTACAGCAAACATGTGGCATTCGTCCGTCCTCCGTACAAACTGTCCCTCGGGTTCCGTGGGTCCACCAGCCTGTAACATTCCACGATACGCTTAAACTCGGGATCGATTTTCAATCGCTGATCGTACTCGTGTTCCCACATTTCCACCACTTGGTGTCCTTGCTCTTCTAACTTCAAGAGTTGCTGACAAGTGGCCTGGTACAAGTCTTCCATGGTCTGTTGTAAAAACTGATTTTTAGTGTTACGTTGAGGGTAGCAGATAGGACATCCGTGAAATAACCCGTTAAACTCGTACACGACCTTGGGGTTTTCTAAGTCCCAGCCATCCACTGAATACCTTCCGATGGTCTTTTCACCTCCTCCGTTGCGAGCATGTTGGATACATTTGTCTTCCTTGTCACACAAGTAATGTAGCCAACATAGGTCTTTGACCGAGTATTGACGTTTGACAAAATTGGTTGTTTGAGGACTGATGACAGCCAGGGTGTTTTCGGGCATGAATCGTTGACAGTACGCTAAGGAACACGCTTTGGCAATGGTGCAAGCTTCTTTCAAAGAGTCGATCCCACCGTGTTCCATGAACAGTTCTCGAAATTTTCCACAGCAACTCCGTAAAATGTCCACGTCGGAACGACAATATTTTAACATTTCTTCTTGAAAGTCGAAAGGGTCCGAGGCGTGAGTCTGGTACCAAGCGTAGAAAGCTTCTCGTTGTTCGGTACACATGTTGTCGGGGTCGTAGTAGTGAGCCTCTGGCAAATGGGGCAGAATGGCGTGTTGATTGGCTTCGGTATTGAAAAAGTGTGGAAAATAGCCTTTGGCCATTTCTGTCATTCCAAAGTTTTAGGCATGCGACTCAAAGGCATGGCCAAGTAACTCATCGAATCTTTAAACTGCACTTGACCCACTTGCATGGAAATGATTTTCGCTGCGTTCAAAGTTACTTTCGGACGTTCGGTACTTTGTTCCGTATAGTATCTCTAAAGAAACTGTCCATTGTATCCCGAGAAATTGTGAGCCATCACCGTGGCATGGCGATGACAATCTCCCTAACGTTCGATGTCTTCTTGGCTCCACGTCTCGTTGATAGGGTCTAAGATCCATTGGGAGAAATCGGCTAGCGTGTTCGGTCCCAGAAAGATTTTTTTCACGTCCTCCAAGAATCTTGCTACAGTGAGGGCAATGAGTAAAGATAGGCTCTTGGACGCACTTCTCACACGCTCGATGAGCCACGCCGAAATTAGGAATGTGAATGCCAGTCTCTTGCATGCATTCGAAATCGAAAAAGATGAAATGGCCTTTCTTCTAGTCATTATCTTCTTGTTCGTGTTTGGAATGGTATTTTTGAATGTAGCATTGGTGTTCCAAGTCCACGATTTGGTGACAAATGTGACATCGCTTCTTTCCTGAACAGACGTGAACCTTGGCATTATTGGTACGTATGCCTTGTCCACAAGTAGGGCACAATCTCAGGAGCTGAGAAGCACATTTCTGCTGTGAACCTTGCGTCTTTAGATGTTGTTGGTAACAGGTTGTACTGACAAACGTACGCTGAGAAGCTGGGTAATGCACTCGTTCTTGTCTTTGGTGTAGACAGGGCTTAGAGGCTAAACATCCCTCACATTTCGGTCCGCAGTGCTTGTGTTGCTCTCGATTGTTATTAGCCATAGTCACATCTCTCACAGTAATGACCGTATCCCAGAAATGAAGTGATACTAGTAATGGCATCGAAATTTTCATCGTGATGATAGACGTGAATGCATTTTCCATCTTTGAAATTTTTGCCTCGAAACAGCAGAGGTCCGCGCACTTCTTGAGGGTGTACTTTCAAGGCGTAGCGAGGAGCCAAGACGTCTTGCATTTCAGGAATGCCACAGGGTGTGTCTTTGGAAAGCCCTACATGCTGTAACAGGAGTTCTGCTTCTCTTTGTTGTTTGGATCGACTAGATTTCTTAATAGTTTGCCAGGCTCTTTTCCATTCTGCAGTGTCGGTCTTGTCGGCATACGTTCGTCCCAGCACGATGGCCCGGGCTAAACACATCTTGTCTTGAGGGTTATTAATTTGAACGATGCTGCGCTTGATGCTGCGAAGATTGTCTACCAAGAACACCTTTTTTTTTGCCATGTCCTGTCCCTTGGGGAAGAGACACGTGGGTCATGAACAGGGTCGCTTTTCCGTCGGTAATGTGAAACTTGTCGTTGGATTGTTGTATGTGTTGAATCTTGTCAATGACTTTGGAAGGTGTCAATTCTGCTGGACTGCTAAATTCGATCCAAACGGGGGACTTCAAACTGTCGTGATGAATGGAAAGTCTCAAGCGATCGTCTTCTTTGGCTTCACATTGCTGTTTCAGTGTGGTTAGCAAAGAATCCCACACATCGGTGATGAACCCTTCTGCTTTTTCCAACGGTACGTCGGACTTGAAATCTTTAAACTTCACCGTGTATGTGTAGTCTGTGGTTCTAAATTTTCTAGAGGAGCGTTTGTCCGTCTCTCGAATGTGGTAGTAATTTTTAGGGTTTACAGGTGGTGATGGACTTTGACTGGGTATAGACTCTCTGGGTCTAGATTCTGGCTCACTCATCTCATCTTCAAAATCGCTGGCATGAATTTGAGCCAAGACTTCAGCTACTGTGCGAGGCGATAAATCACGTTTCTGCCTCTTACTTTCTTCTCCTTTCTTTACGAAATGATGCGATCGTTTCATCTTGACTGCAAAATGCCAGATGACTATATTTGAAATGCCATGTACCCCTATATATCCATGTCAGACTCAATGTATATATAAAGGGCTGGTACCTTCCCTCTCAGTATTCATTTCGCTCTCAAGCTGACCAGTAATATGGAAGAACCCACCCAGATCGAACTTCTGATTAGAGCTTTGGGAGGTGTCATAAGAAAGTTTTCTTCAGACAAGCCGACGGACTACTCTCCCTCATTTCGAGATAAAAGTCAAGATACTTGCTATATCTGTCAGAAGAAAAGGCATCGGGCTACAGAATGTCCAGATCGTCAAAAAAGCAAGACCAGTGTCAGAAGAGACAAAATTCATGATACCTGTTATCATTGTCAAGAGAAAGGACGTTGGTCTTCAGACTGTCCTAAGAAAGAACAGGAGCAGGAGGAGAAGGAGGAAGACAAAAAGGTGCCCTCGGCAAAAGAAGAACCCCGGCACGTTCAGAAAGAGAAGACAGAAAAGAAACGAAGACGAGAAAAAAGTGAGGAAGATGAGGAGGAAAAAACTGAAAGTGATGAAAATCAGAAAACAGAGAGAGTGAAAGAAGAAAAAAGACACAGAAGAAGTCTATGAACTTTTTTAAAAAGTGTTGTGTTATGTTGTGTTGTGACATTGAATTGTAAATATTTGTACCAGAATAGACCAGACTAAAAAGAAAAAAAAACGTAAGTGTTTCTTGGTTTTGATTGTTGAGAATAATAAGGCCTACACTCACGCACTCACACACGTACATCATAGGGTTAAACAAGGGATTTTGAGTTTTAATTGATTTTGGCAAAATGAATAGTGTCTCTTTTCGAAAGAAGTGAGTGGACCTGAAAAGAACCGTTGGGTGCTTTTTTTTTTTTTTAAAAAAAACTTAGGAACAAGAAGCTATCCGCTTTAACTACCTTAAGCCTTTGCCACGGCCAAGGCCTACTTCTGGACTTGCTCCTGTCAATGATTTGGTAGAAATCACTAAGTGCGGTATCTCCGATGTAGTAATATGGTTAGACTGTTTGGCTCGGGAAGGTCTTTTTCTCTTGGGTCGTAATAAAGAAGTGTGATACATTTGTTTCAGACTTCTTAACTCTGCCAAAATGTCCAAGAGTACCATTACCGTTTGACTTTCACTGTTCTCCTTCTCTCCTAGACCTTGTTTCTTCTCTGCTGCTTCTTCATGTCGTTTCCTTCTTGCCTCTTCTTCTTCTCGCTGTTGCTGTTCAAGGAGAAATTCTTGTTCTGCCTCTTTCTGCTGCTGTAAAAATTTCTCCAGTTCTTCTTTCTGTCTTTGTTTAAAATCCTCGACCTGTGGTAAAGAAGTAGAAAGTGGCGAAGGTACTGGTACCGGAACAAATTCTTGCGAAGAGAGAAAATCTACTAAATCCCAGTTGAAATCGGTCTCTTCTGGAAGTAGCGCTGTGTTAACTTTGGTAGCCCTGCTATGTCATCGCTTTTCGTCTCCAAAGCCGGTGCACCCCAATGCATCGTCTTCTTAGTTTCTGTCATGTTTCAAAAAACAATGACGCATCGATTCACTGCGCACAGACGCTAGCGCACCTATATAGGGAATGTGACGTCACAGGTAACTCTCTTCGGATTGGAAGAGACACTCCGCGAAGTGAGTGAATTTTGTAACGCGTGTTGGGATTGGTGAAGAATTCCAATCCGTTTCGATCCCTCTTCCACTATAAATAAACGCGGTTCACTTCATTCCCTTCACCTGTTCTCGTCACAAAGATGTGGACGAATGTTGAATCGTCTACCCTCGTATCGTCGCTGCTGTTCCGTACGGACTTACCTATGTATGTGCAATCATCATGGAGAATCGTTAGGATCACCGAGACAAGCGTTTGGAAAAGAAGGACCTATGTGGAAAGACGAGGCTGTCTGAAGCGAGTCCTCATCTACGGTCCAGAAGTTAGACGAAGTTTAAGAAAGAGAAGAAGATCATTGAGATGCCCTCTGTGTTAACGGAATGGTGTTAACATAACAAACAACGGAACTTTTCAGGGCCACCCCACTGCCTCGAAAAGATATTTATTCTTTCTTGCCTAAAAAATTTATTCGATTGTATAATTTATCTTTTAACTCACAAAAACATTTTTCTCTTGTCTAAAATATTTTTAGTCAGTTGTATAATTTGGGTATTATATTATAATATCCACAAATACGGACGCGAATGATTCAAACTTTATATAGAAATGACACAGGTGGCATGACGTCACGGTACTTGCTACATTGTTGCAACTGTCCAGTACCGTGACATCACCCTACCTGTGCCATTCCTCTTGTCGCTATACAAAATTCCCATTGTCCCTATACAGTCCCAGGGTGTGCTAGTCGCTATACAAAATTCCCATTGTCCTTATACTATCCCAGGGTGATTTTTTGTCCCTATAAATCGTGTCCCCATACTATCCCGGGGGGGGGGGGCCGTAATGCTAAGTCCCATTGTCCCTATACTATCCCACTACACTACTCCTGACTACTGAAATAGCTACGACAGTCTAGATTGGACCGGTTAGTCGTAACTCGTTGATAATGCTAACGTCAATATTTCGTAATTTTAAGTTTGCGGAAGATAATGTATTTTACCGGTGTTTGTGCTTGGTTGGTTGGTTTGTCTTTGGTTAATATGTTCTACGCTCGGCTACGAAACGAGTCGAGTCTTCCTTGAAATATTAAGTCTTCGGGAAAATTGTCTGCATTACTCTGCAAATCAACCTGAGTGGTGGACATTTGTTTGTAGAAAATGTGTTTTCCTTTTAACTGGCACTAATACATGTGTGTACAAGTCCTTGTTTTAACCGATCATCTGTATGTCTGTATGTCTACAAGTATATATCTGGGTTCGAGTCTCGGGCTCGCAATTTGGGTATGTTATAAAGCTTGCCAGAAGCTTCCCGTGGGTCGGTGGTTGTTTGTTTCCGGGTTCTTCTTTCACCAGTTATAGTGGCCACTATGTATTGCGTGCTGAAAAATGTCATTATCCCACAAGCAGGGCCGACAAGAGTGGGTGGGGGCAGCCGGGGATATTTCCCCGGGGCCCGATGCCCCTTACGGGCCCGGGCCGAAGAACACTTTTTAATGTTATAAAAGAAAAATTTTGTTTGGACAAGAACTAGGAGAGGCCTGGGTGTTTCTTATCCCAGGGCCCGTGATCGCTCTCTACGGCCCTGCCCACAAGAACAACACTTATTTTTATTGATAGAAAGTATATAAGCAAAGCCTTCCGAACAATATGTTGTCTCTTATCTAACAATTCTTACAATTATTTCCAAGGAGATCAACTAAAAATTAAACATTGGTATTTCTCTAAAAGTTAAAGGATAAATGTAGTACATGAATTTTACAGAGGAATAAAGATGGGAATTTCTGCATGGTACATTGTACAAATCATCCAGGTGTATAACTATGTTCGTCAGATTTAGCACTAACTTGGTCTGTGGTCCATTATTTTGACAATTTAATTTACATACTAGACACATTTGGCTGAATGTGCAAACTTCCTGAACACAAATCTGATGAACCAAGCTGAAATGATAAAAATATGCGAGGGTGTTGTCCGAAGGGGGTTGGAACTGAAAGCAGCATGTCGGTAATCTTCTCACATTTCTTGACAAATTAAGCTACATACATTATAAGTATAAAAGTAGCGCCTCAACTACGGCCCTTGCAATGCTGGGGGTGGGTCCAAATCAAGATACTAGGTTTTTACCCGGGGGATCTGCATATTTTTTTTTTTTGGGGGGGGGGCAAAATTTGAAGTATGCCACTGATAATATAATATATTTACGGGTATAACTGCGTGTTCTGATGTACAGGTTAGTATGTGCATGAAAAGTGGTGCAGATGTAGCTTCTTTTTTATTTTTATTTTCTTTCTTTCTTTTTTTTACACTTGCAGAACAACTGTCTTCTGCGTCCTCCGTACTCCCTCTAACTGTTGGTAAACACGTATCACTTGTAATCGAAATAGTCTCGGGTTTTAAGATGGAATAAAAAGAAAGTCATTGAATATCATATTTTGTCCTCAGGCGACACTACGATTATGATGTATGTAATGTAACATACATAATTCTCCATTATAGCTAAAGAAAACAAAAGATT